>BGPR01001902.1:118670-139976 GCA_013235015.1 Araneus ventricosus | reverse complement strand
GATATATCATGAAGACAATCCAATAATCAAAACTTAAAAATCTGTTAAAAAAGTTCAATTACAAAACAAATTAAGTCTGTTAATAATATAGAAGTTCATGGAGATGAAAATTTTACACTAAGGACGAGTAGCAGTAAAATAAATATAAAAAAAATTCAGACAGTCTTCTGTTGCTAGTGCGAGTGAGAATTTTGTTTTGTACTGAGTTTGGCTAATCACCTGCGTATAACAACTCTATACCTTTTGGATCAGGTTTAGGTTTGGTCAGGTTTAGGGTTTCATCAAAGCCGGATTAAAACCCGTTGGAGCCCTTAAGCAATGCGAGTTTCGGGGACTCCTCTTTTCCCTCTCCAACTTTCAAAGCCAGATAATTTTTATTTATTTTAATTTAATCTCTATATGAGTAGTCTTTAAATAATAAATATTAACACAAACTTAAATAAATAAACATTTAATTGTAGGTCACCTTTAACAGAGTTGGTTTCAGTGTTTCGCGTATAAAAAATTAAAGTTAAAATTTAGAAGTCGTTTTAAACAAAATAGAAAAAAATTACAAAACTTTTTACTACAATCTAAATACAAAGTTTGCCAGGGCTGTTGACTTGTGAGCCAGTGAAATAAATGGAAAAAAGTTGGACCTCACTGATCAGCATCTGAATTAGAAAATCAGAAAATAATTAAAAGAAGAATGCTTTGAAATTTATACGATAGTTGGCTTTAATACGAGTAAGTTCAAGTGCATGGCCCTTGTAAATCAAATGAAAACACAAAATTAAATTATCCTCAAAATACTGTTGTCAGCAAAGGATCGGATATAGGTACAATTTTCAAGTTTTACTGCAATTAATTCTATTGTTGCGCTGGACCAAAAGTTAATGTTATATCGCTGCATCGCTTCGTGTCCGGAAGCATTTTACATTGAAAATGGTGTCTCTTTAGAGCTAATTTTCAGAGTTGCAGATTTGTACTATCTAAACATTTTTTAATGTACAACTAAAGGAAGTAATTTATAAAAAAGTAGTATAACTTTTTAAAGCTTATTTATCTTCAAAATAATCTATATATATAAAACGCTAACGTACGTGGCATAACAGAAGTTAATTTCTCTTTTGCCGATGGCAACGAACTGTTTGTTTACAAAACATAACTGGTAACCTCCTCCATGTTAGACATAACTTTATAGCCATAGTCTGTTACTATATTCGTTCTGGTGTAAAATAACTTTTTCTCGAATAAAAAATGAGTTTAAGATGAATAATTCACAATATTTCTAACAATATAATGAAACTTTGGATGAAATTATTCAAAAGAGATCAGCTAAAAATGAACCAGAGATGATTAGGCGATCCAGAGAACATTTACATCAACGTCAAAATACTTCAAGTCAGCGAAGATAAATCCGTGTAAATTCACAAATTGAGGTGAACATAATGGAGATTACTACTGTGAACATTGTACTTCGGCTACTTTTCTGTTATGCTTACGCCATTTGGCGCCTTTTTTTTTGGCAAATTTTCTTGGAGCGCTGAATCGCCAGTTAGGCTCTAGAAGCGTCAGGAACATCATGATATGCATATAACCGAGCGCAGATACTCTGCGCGGGATCAACTAGTATAATTAATTTTTTTTAAGAAACTCACTTTAATGTAGCAAAAATAGAATAAAATTGTATCATCGGTTCAGTTAAGGAAACTGGTTTTCCAAATTGGACCTCGAATTTTTTAAGCACAATTAAAGAAAAAGTATCTTTTGATTCTAAATTCACATCATGACTATGAAATGAACCATTTATCGTTTTCTTCTTCTTCCCTTTTTTCTCACATATAATACAAAACCACGTAGCCTTAATTTTTGTTCTTCTTTTAAGCAACTTTTGATATCTTTAATGGACATTTTTTTTCTTAGGCTCGTTCCACTTACAATCTATGAGGATTACAATGATTATAATTGCTTTCTGGGCTATTCCTCTAGTTAAAGTCAATAATTCCATTGATTTAAAAAAATCCAATCTCAGCAACTTGTGGACATCGATAAATCTTTAAACCATTTTAATCATTAAATGCCCGATTTTTTAAAAATTGATTTAAAAATGGTTTTTGATTTTCATTTTTTGAATAAAACATGGGAAAAATACTTTAAAAAATCCTATTTTGTTTCAAGTATGGTTTAGGGCTAAAAACAGTTTGTTACAAATCAACAACACAGGGCTTTAATTGAGAAAAAAGTCTCGTTGATAAAATTCAATAATATTACACAGAGATGAATTTTAAGAACATTATAGAATAAAATATGGTATTCCCAAATGTACAAACAAAGCAAATATATAGCCTCAGGTAAAAAACATCAATTAAATTATTTTTCATCAGCATGCTGCCATCTACATGTTGTAAATTGATTTAATAACATTTTCAGTATGCATTCTATTGGCAACAACAAGCATCAGAGCTTCAGTCTTATTATCAAGATTTTAGAGGACAAAATTGGATATGTTGTTTAAAGGCAACACTGGGAATTTAAGGGTAAATAAAATTAATATAGTAAATCGTGCCCAAACATTTTGGTACTTACTTTAAAACAGCGTAAGGGCTATTAGTTCTTTGTCAAAATATTTAATTTATGTTATCGAAATGTAAACACTTGTTTTTTATATGCAATCTCCTAACGCTTTCTATAAAAATTAGTTCCATAAACCTCAACGGGAGTTGCTTATTTTACGACCCAAATCTCTTCTAATAATAAAGGAGAATGTCTGTGTATGTGTTCCTCTCTACATGGCAGACCACTGGACTTAGAGTCACGAAATTTGGCACAAACATATTTTGGAGGGTGGGAATGTGCACCTCGGAGCCCTTTTTTGAAATTTTAATTAGAATTTTAATTAATTAAAAAGTAAGCGAAATTTTTTGCGGATTTCCTTAATAACTTCCGAAAATATTACAGCATAAAAATGAATTTTATGCCATTTGAAAGTGCCAAAAAATTACCTTTTTAGTGATATCAATTAAGTTACTGTACAATTTTTTCTCTAATTTTAATGAATTTTTAAAAATATTTTTGGCATAATTTGCAACAATGCTTTTCATTGTTACAACGCAATTCAAACCGTTTTAATTGTTTAAACAAACATTTATTTGCGTGTTTCTCTATCATTGTTGAAAGATAAGGCACTATCTTAATGTTTAATGTTATGATTTAATCAGCATATTTTCATACAGCTACCACGCGGCTGGAAGTAAAGTGTGCCGCGCCATTTTAAAGTTAAAATCACATGCAATATTTGCAAGAGGAATAAGAGTGAAGTTGATGCCGACAATGTGCAATTTGATGATGACACAGCCAGCTACTTGACACTATTAGGGACGTCCATGCAGACAACGAACAGAACAGGTGCAAAGATACTGAAAGAACATGGATTAAATGTCTATCACTATTTGAAATTTGAAATTGTTAAGGGAACCATGAATGTCAAATTATGCATAAGAGAATCAATTGAAATTATATTCCCGGCGAACAAGCTGGTCGCCGAGGGCGGCTAGTATTTAATAAAATTGAGATAACGATATGGCATTCTAGGCGACGAAATCGGCAACTCTTTTCTATGCTCATTTATTTTAAAAGTGTTTCTTATTCATGGTTTGGAAAATTATGAACAGAATTATAAAAAAAAAAAAATACTTCGTGAAATCATATTTTTTTTCAGAAGCAGTTAAACGTTTTATTTTTAAATTTTTTTCTTTCCACTTCTTAACTATTAATTCAACAGTTTACATACCTGTGGAATATTCCTGCATGCAGTCTCCGAGTTTAGTGTCCACCAAAATATGTTGGGGAAGCTCAATAGTAGGTTCGACTACTAATGGAACTTGCGATTCCCAATCGAAGACGAGGTCATCGGTAGTGTAGGACACTGAAAGAAGGTTGAAAAAGTATGAGCACTCAAATACACTTAAAGAATATAATATTGAATAAAAATGTAATTAAGAAGTTTTTTAAAACACGCATTTTATTAGCGTACTAAATAACGGAAATTTTGTATTTTAATTATTTTCTACTTTTTAAGAGAGATATTACTTTTCTACTTTTGAGATCAATTGTTTCTGAAACTCATTACCAGGTGGCACCACTGGTACGGAACCAAAATTTAACTTAATTAACGATTAACTGATAAATTATTGTTTCTCAAATTTGTTGCCAGGTGGCGCCATTGGTAGGGAATCAAAATTTAATTTGATTGTTGACTAACTTTATTTAAGCAATGAAAATATTAAAATAGTTATCATTGAGTATACGCGAGAGTACAAAATTTTAAATCTTTGGCAAACAAGGAAGTAATTGAAAACTTGATTACAAAATTCCCTTTTTACAAATATGAAACAAATCAAATTAAATAAAAGTGTTTAAAAAACATCATTATTACTTTCTAGAATTTTATGAGAAATTATATTGGTTAATTTAATGTGAATATACTGCAGCTTATAGAGACAAGCCATCAAAAGCAAAATAAGTATGGATTGATATTTAAGCATGGATGATTATTAAAAGGGTTATTTTGGAGGAGTAATATATTATTAAAAGACAATATATGTTGAAATAAATAACAAAAGATAAGTTATTTCAATTAAAAAAAATGACTACTTGATACTAAAACTAAGTTCTTTTAAAAAGCAATAAGTTTATGTTGACCGCAAGCATTACCCCATTAACGCCCAAATTAATTTAAAGAATAGATTTCAGTAAAATTCTATTTAAATTATGTTTAAAACACCACGATTAAGATACACTATCTGATCAAAAGTATCCGGCAACTTTCGGATTTTCACATTTTTTAGACTTTCTCCTGAAAGGCTAAACTGTCTACCATCAACTGTCCATAAACTGTTCAACTATATGAAGAATAGACTCTAACTCACATTTTACAGTGAAGATTCGGTCCCGAGAGCAATTAGGGGACCGTCTACAAATTGATGAAGACGAAAATTATTTTGGACCACCCCGCGTTTAAGAAAGCTTATAACGAGATGAAACTTTCAGCAATGGTTATGTTTGATGTACATAATATTCACATGAATTTTCGTAAACGTAGCAAAAATATTCGGGAAGATATAAAGGTTTTCTTAAAAAATCATAAATTTTCCAGCTGTTTTGCTTATAACATGCAGAGTTTTCTGTTATATTATACAAAACTTGCAGAAAATGACAATATGTTAAAGAAGGATTGTGTAAAAATTTTGAAAAAAATTATGAATATTAGAGAAAATATGAGTAGTTGTAGTAAATAATAGTTTACTGTGCATGTGCGAGACATAGCATAATTTTCCTTTCATAACTTTATAGCCAAATATGTAGGAAAACTTATGTAAAAAATCCGGTCAAATATCATTAAGATTTGAAAGATATCAGCATTGCAGTGAGCAGAATTTTTGCTTTCCTCTAAGAGAAACAAAACGATGAGGGTTTTTCCACAAATTGATATTTTTTAAACTTAAATTTTCGAATAGTAATAACGAACTGCAATTTACATTATGAATTTTATTTATAAGTATGCATGGGTATTCAGCATGTTCAATCTTTATTAAACTCTATAAAATTATTTGAAAACTTAAGTTTCAAAAATATCAATTTGTGGAAAGCCCTTCATCGTTTTGTTTCCCTTAGAGGAAAGCAAAAATTCTGCTCACTGCAATGCTGATATCTTTCTAAATCTTAATGATATTTGACTGGATTTTTCACATAAGTTTTCCTACATATCTGGCTTTGAAATTATGAAAGAAAAATTTCGCTATGTCTCGCACATTCGCAGTAAAATATTATTTACTACAACTATTCATATTTTTTCTAATATTCATAATTTTTTTCAAAATTTTTACTCAATGCTTCTTTAACATATTGTCAATTTCTGTAAGTTTTGTATAATATTACAGAAAACTTTGCCTGTTATAAGCAAAAAACAGGCGGGAAAATTTGGGATTTTTTAAAGAAAACCTTTATATCTTCCCGAATATTTGTGCTGCTTTTACGAAAATTCATGTAAATATTATGCACATCAAACATAACCATTTCTGAAAGTTTTATCTCGTTATAAGCTTTCTTTAAAGCGGGGTGGACCAAAATAATTTTCGTCTTCATCAATTTGTAGACGGTCTCCTAATTGCTCTGAGGACCGAATCTTCACTGTAAAATGCGAGTTAGAGTCTATTCTTTACATGGTCGAAGTTCAAGGGCAGTCAGTTTAGCCTTTCAGGATAAATTCTAAAAAATGTGAAATGTGTGTGATATTTTTGATCAGATAGTGTAACTTAGAAGTAAAATTAAATTTCGAAAAAAATTATAATTTTTTTAAAAATTTTTTTAGAAAAATAATAAAAAAATCGGTAGAAAACGATTTAAAAAACTTTTTCATCGATAAACATAAAAAAGAATTTTAAAATATAACAAAATATTAAAAAAATAACTGTTAATTTTGAATTCCTTACATTACCCTTAAAATAAATCGAATGAAAAACAAAAACAATAAAAAACTCCTCCATATGGCGGCTCTTTGACTTCAAAATCTGGCTAATTAGTTATAAGAGGTAGCTGAAAATTGTTTAGGTTATACAAATACATGTTAGACATACAAAGCAAAAAAGAAACAATGGAATGCGATCGGTTTAGCGACGGAAATAAATATGGAACTGTACTCAAATGAGAACTCTGGGCGTTAATGGGTTGAGGTAGAAATTAAAATATGAATTCAAATTTTCGAGGTAATTTTTTATAAATACCCGTTTCAACTTACAGCTCTCCATTTTCAAGGAACAGGTTTGAGTGTCGTGTGGGTAAGCTTCAAACTTCATGGCACAAGATAGCTCTAAAGTCAATCTGCAGTAAACAGATAAAACCGTTAATGTGCATCATGGTACGGGCTATGAAATCGTGAAACAATTCGTAACAATAAGGGTTCAAAGGTCTGAGGTGATACACGCTTCGTACTTTGTTATTCATCAAACTAGGCTGTTGTGCTATTGTAAATTCGTATTCCATTCAATCTGTGTTGTACGTTTCATCTGGTATTTCCTTTTACTTAATTCACTGATAAAGAACCCACTGTTGCGAGTTCCCTTTGCATTTCCGACCCCATGTTCTACTTCGAAAATGATTTACTTCTGTATGTCTGACCTAAGCTTTCATTTTGACTAAGTCTTTTTGAAACACCCTGTATATAGAAAAGGAGTACATTTTTGGGAACTGTTCCTTATCCTAGTAACAGATAAAAAAGGTGATATATTTTAGAAGGAAAATTCTCCTTATCTGGCTTGAGAGGAATGCCTTTTTATGATTTATCTATTAGATTAATGTTCCGTTTTAAAGTTTGAGTTCAGTTATATTAAAGTTCCGTTATGAAGCGATACGAGGGCAACTTTTGGATCGACTTCATAATTCTGAACCGTTGTCAGATGTCGATGACGACGCCTGAGGCGGTACCTCCCTCTCCAAACTTCAGCGCCACACCAGCGGGAGGACATTGGATCCTGAGTCATTTCACGTGCATCAGGCCTGCTTTTTTGGTAGAATTATGGCTGTTTCAGACGATTTCATATCATTTAAATGACCGCCTCGAGGACCATCCTCCAATCGAAGTACATCGCTTGTTCGGTGAGGCTACTGACTGATTTAAAATTATGAAATTCAAGGCTCCATAACTTGGTCAGTTTTAGACGCAGAACAGTGACATTTTTCTGTATAAAATGGTAGTGTGCCAAAAATATTTTACTAAATATGACTAAAAGGACCGCAAGGACTGTATACAAATTTAGACTTCATTTTTTTCTGCAGTGCATTTATTGACTCAAACAATATAAAATATAATTCATTACGTCATTTATAGCATTTTACCAACTGGAAGTATATGTCTATCTCCAATGATTTAGAAATTAGCTATTAGGCCACATTTAGAGTTGACATCCTATAGACTTTATATTATAGAGATGTTGCATTCAAAAGATGCTCAATTGAATTTTTATTTTAACTATCATTGAAAGAAAATAAGAAGAAATGCAGTAATTGTCAATGTCAAGATGAAAGAAAAATTAATGTTTCAACAAAATACAGAAATAATATAAACGCTATATTAAAAATAGTTGCCAAATGTATATGGCAATTGCTTCCACAGGTTCTAATTTCCTTAGGTGGAATTATCTTAGACTTAGCAAGAAGTAATTTAATAGCCAAAGAAAGTAGTGCACATTGAAGTGAAAAATTTATTTGTTCATTTTATGAGAAATGAGATAGCTTATGATCTTACTTCACCATATACAGGATGGTTTTGTCACTGTACAACCAAATGTAATGGTTAGGAATCGTCATCTCCTGGAATGTGACTCTTTTGGCGTTTTTAAAAAATGAATCCGGGCGCCACATGTTCTTCAACCAGCTGATAGGAAGAAGTCTATACTTCGATGTCATGTTTTCTGGCAGTTGCAGCCGGTCGTCCTTCCAGCTTTGCGACATAAATATGTCAGCTACGTAGGTCTGGAAAAAAGTTCTTCACAATAAATTGAGTTAACAGTAAATAACTTTATACAAAGTGGTTAAAATGTGACCGGGACAGATTTTTTTTTCTAGAACCATTATTGGCAAACATTTACTTCACATTTTAGTCTTCAATGTACTCCCCTTCAGAAGCAACACGTTTTAATTCAACATTCTAGAAACATCTGATGCTCTTTTAATAAAACGTTTTTGGTTGATGTAGCATCCACTTCCGAACAGTCTGGATGATGGCATTGTTGTCTGCAAACCGCACGCCTTGCAACAGGTAGCCCTCTCTGAATCACTTGCACCTAACACACACGGGTTCCGTGAGAAACATTCTTTCCCATACTGTTGTAGGAATCTGCGGTGATAGGACATTTTCTCCACCTAGGAATTTGATCATAATGCGTTATTGCACGCTCGGGCGGTACCTTCTGTTCTCTCATGCCTCTAATTTCCAGACAGCACTGAACAAGTTCTAATCAGAGAAGGAGGGAGGGTGGGGGCAGTGGCTCCACTCTCTCTCTAAGTCGAAGAGATGCTGCTCAGTGCGGCTTGTTTACAAAGAAGTCAGTCCCGGTCATATTTGGAACACCTTGTATTAAAAAAATGAGGAATTGGTAAATTTGAGATAATTTATTCATGATAAATACAAAGCGCCTCAAAATTATTTGTACTACACACATTTTGAGGAGGGTAATGAAATCAGAAAGAACCATAATCACAGAGGAGCCAATGACAAGAAACACCACCGGAAAATACTGAAAGAGGAGCAGAAATGACACAGGTAAAAAATTAGTACGAAGCATGTATTCGGCATAATTTGACCGAGGGGGTACAAGATGAACGAATTTAATGACGTCACAAGAAATTGAATATCCTACCATTTGAACTGATTCATTTCTGCACACCTTACCGCAAACGGTAAAAAAAGCCTGGAGCTTTCACGACCTTAGCAGCAGTGTTAATGAATCCAGATCTGCCGAGAGAGTGGGGCAGGAGTGCAAAATTCCTCATTCCCGGGCCTAAAAGGGGGGGGGCAGGTTATCATTTTTCTGTGAAACAGGATGGGTCAAACTCCATTTTCGTCTTCATCCCTTTCTGATGCCCCCCATTTGCCCTCGGGACCGAATCTAAACAGTAAATTGTGAGTTCTGACTATAGTATGTCCCACGATTATCAGCAACTGATTGAGAATCATAATATCCATATTAACTCCAATTTTGTGGAATCTTCAAAATTGTGCATTATTTTTGTACGCCAATGTATATTGTCTCTGTCTGTCTCATGAATATGTTTTCTCACACATTCTCATTACATTAATCGAAATTACAGAAGGTGCTAGAAGTCGGATTTTCGTAGCAACCCGTGACGCGACCTGGCAGTTGGAAGAAAGACTTCCTTCCGCTGATTATTCACCACAGTCATAAGTCGCAAGGGAAGAGGAAGGCCAGATTTTACATCGAGACACACAGGGATGCCAGTCAACCTATTAATTGTTCAGTCAAAAGTCAAGTGCCACTGTCTTATGGTCGTTGCTGCTCATCGAGGCCTGTTTATTTATCGTTTTCATGAGTGAGGGACTCTCCTGGGTGTGTGTGGGGGCGATTGCCCGTACTTTGTCCCGGGTCTTGGCAGCCCTCAGTGAATCTTGCAAAGAAATGGATTTCTGAGGCAACTTCGACCATTGAAATTAACAAACAGCTAACCAATAAGTTGTAAGCTAAAATTTGGTACAATTGAGGTTAATTGAACAGTCAGGATGGTCGAATTTAAGCATATTTAATATTTCTGCATGACCTCAATTTATTTATTGCTATAATAGTGTATGATATCAGATGAGTGGCAACAGTCAGATATTGACTTACTTTGAATTTGATTTAAAAATAAGAGATGAGTACGAGTACGAGTACGGTTGAACGAAGTTACGAAGTACGTAGATACGAAGTGTAATAGTTGTGTTTTAATGTTCTAATAAATGTTTGTTTAGTCTTAGAAGAAGTATTATGAATGTCAATCAAAAAGCCAACAAAGTGAATTTAGTTAACTGACAGCTATTAATAGCTAAAGACATGAAATCATATCCATGCAATAATCCATCCATGTAATCATATCCATTAAATTTTGTGGATCAATTTTTAATTTTAAATGGATAAAATTGATGCTCTTCGAAGATTGCACTAAAATAATTTATTTCTATCCATATCATATGATAAATGGATAATTCTCATTTAAGAATTTTCTTCTAATATTGTCTTCATAGAAATTTAAGTCGTTTTGATACTATTATGATTTTCCTTATTTTTGCAAAAGCTGGCATATTTATTTACCTAGAAGCATAATTTAAAAAATATTTCTGAAGACAGTATCTGAAATTATCAACACATTTTCAAAAAACATGTAAGGGGATAGTGGATTTCCAAATTAGGGAAAAAAATGACAAATAAAAAAGATAATTCCTGTTTTCACATTTTATCTTCAAAATATGTGCTTATATGTGAATAAAATAGGATTAATGAATAAAATGAATATTTATTGGGTTGAAGAACGATTTTTTTTCGTATTTACATGTCTTTGTAATGCTCCAAGCATCTTAACTTTTGAGGAAATTGTGCAAAATTTATAATGAATAATCCTGATTTACACAAAAACACATCCATTTTAAGTTTCGACTGCATTCGGACAGTAAAATCTAATTTTAGTCTAAAAAATACGCAATTTTAATGAAAACTTGGTAATATATAAAAAATATTTCCTGAAAATTAATTTTTAAATGAAATAATACCCAGATTGGTCCAGGGATAATAATTTAAATTAATTTTTGAAAATTAAAAATTAAATCCCTTTGAGATTCAAAAACATTAAAATAAGATTTTTTAATTTAAAAATGTATTTAATTAAAAATATTTCTTAAAAGGTATGTAATATAATTTTAAAGATAATAAGTAAATAATTAAATAAATAATAATTAATTAATTAAATAATAATGGAATAAATAATTAAGATAATATATTTATAAAGATATGTTATATATTTAAATATATGGATGGTTATGTATGCAAAATTTTGAAGCTTTAATCAGTAATTTACAAAGCGATTAATTGCATCCCTTTAAGCATCTGGAGTTTACCCATACTTACTCCTTAATTTAAAAAGAAATGAAGCAAACTTTCTAATGTTCATACTTAAGTCGTTTCTCGAAAATGCGTCATATTATTTTAATATTTTGAAGTAGCAACTGCTATTCTGATTATAACGATGCACTTAATATAATGGCAGAATCGATATTCTCTGTTCCAGAAACACTCGAACTTTCATAATAACGAAAGAAAAAATCAAGTGAATATTTAATGCCTGAAATGCACAACATGAAATTAAATACAAAATAAAGCCATTATACACGTTGCCCACTGTAGTCGTGGCCAATAGCTTATTTCTAAACCGTTAGAGATAGGCATATACTTCCAGTTGGAAAAATGCTTTAAGTGAACTAAAGAATTATATATTTTGTTGTTTGAGTTAATAAATCTACCGCTGAAGAAATTGCGAAATTTAAATTTTTACATAGTCCCCCGTCCTATCAGTCAAGTTTAATAAAGTATTCTTGAGACATTAACATTTTTAAAGAATGCACCCTTCTTCGAACAAAACAGACCGAGTTATGAAGCTTTAATTTCATTATTTTAGGCCAATCAACGGTCACCACAAGGAAACTCCTTGTGTTCATTGGCTGATCTTCCTCCCTGCGGCCATTGAAATGGCCTAAAATAAGGATATTCAGAGCTTTATAACGTGGTCAGTTTTAGTCGCAGAAGAGTGGAACTTTTTTTCTGCTTAAAATATTATTGTCTCAAAAATATTTCACTAAATATGACTAATAGGACCGGAGACTGTATAAATATTAACACTGCCTAATTTCTTAAGAAATACATTTATTGACTAAAACAACATTAAATATAATTCTTTACGTCTTTTAGAACATTTTTCTGACTGGAAATATAGGTTTATCTCGAACAGTTTAAAAATTAGTTATTGGGTCACGATTGTAATTGACAAACTGCATAGAAAGAAATCAACTAAATATTTAATTCTCGGCACGCACAGCATAAAATTAAAAGCAAAATAAAGCCATTATATACTGGAAATCCTTTAGTATTAAAAAGATAGCAAAACTTTTTCTTAGAAACTCTATTAATTGCATCACATTGGTATTATAAAACCAAATTGTGTGTAACCAATCTTCAAAAGTAGAAAAATATTCCTGGGAAAGCATTTATAACTGCCCTTTTATGAAATATAAGTTAATACATTCTGACTTTCAGTTTAAAGTATGAGAATCTCTATAATGGGAAATGATTTATGATTCAAACTGCAATTTTTTTTATCAACAACTGAAAAATTGTGGAAAAGTTTTAATTTTATGACGTATTTGTCTTAGTTGGAATATAATATAATCCGTTTCTGTTTTGTCTATTTATAGAAGAGTTTATAATTTTGTTAAAAGCAAGTAGCAATGGCCAATGAATAATTTTACAAACTTTATTATATTAATAAAGTTCTTTTCAATTTGAAGCAGCTGATCCCTTTGCCGTAATGGAAAAAATGTGCATTTCTGTGATGAGATCAAGTCATGCTCGCGTGATACTCCTCAAGTGAGCCATATAAATTTAATTTTAGATTCCATTGCATCTTGCATTTACTATACGTAAACTAGTCAGCACAGTACAGCGTAAATTAGCCGTTTTGAAACGAGACAGCTATTTTAGGACGGACCTCTTAATTTTGAACCGTGGAGAATTAATAAAGACGAAAGCTATGCTGTCAGCCTCTCTACCAACTTTAGCATCACACCAGCTGGAAGGACAACAGAACGGTATTAAAACATCGTGTAAATAAATGTTAAAGTGACATGCGCAGTAGCATTTATCATGTGACTAATATTACGAGAACTGACTTCATTCAGATAGAGAAACCGTGATGACTTGGAGGTCTGGACTTCGGGACCAGAGGGTACCAGGTTCGAAACCCGATTCTAGCGAAGAACTTCTCTGTAAGCAAGCCTGGTGCACATTAAAAAAGTAGGTTTCAAATTTCCTCCCGGTGATGCGGCGTGGAAATTTGGAGAGGAGGGTGCCGGTTCAGGTGTCGTCCTTGTCATAAGGTCACAGTTCAAAATCACTAAGTCCAACTCAAAATAGGCCTCGTGTTCCTTCAAAACGGGACAGAAATATAACTAGACTAAACCATTTAAGATAGAAAAGTTTATAAGACTAAATAAAAAGAAAGTAGTTAAAAATGCGAAGTTTAAAGCTAAACTACGGATTATCGTTAATGGGTAAATTCATATCATTTTCTCTTTCGAATTTACTCCGATTAAGTAAATTAGATCATTAAAAACTATTAAATATTAATTTAATTTAATTGATTAAATTTTATGTTATATTAATTTGGAAAGGATTAAATAATGCATCAGAATATCTAGAAGACAGAGAGAATAAAAATAACTTTTTTGATGTGCCGAGAATTAAGCAAGAAAAACATTGAAACAAATAAAGTTTCGTATTTCTATAAAAATTTTCATTTTCAACAAATGAAAATAGTTTAAAGTATCGTAGCAAAGTATCATTCCAAGAAGATGACTTTTTTTATTTGATGCACTCAAAAATTGATAAGATTTCAAACATCAGTATCACAAGTTATCTTTACTAGTAAAGCGCAAACATCGCATTTCAAATGCATGGATCTAGTAACTTGACTTCAAAGGTTGGCATAGGAGGAAAATAACTTGAAATAAAGGCAACTATTGAATTTGAATTAAATCATCTGATACGAAGAACTGCATGAATTTTAAATTAGCTGAAGACACAAAATTCAGCAGGTGGACATACAATAAGACACCATCTTAGAAGTTTGTTTTGTTCTTGGGAATATTAAAAGTCACAGTTTTTTTCTTACACAGATCATATTTTTGCATTTAAAACTTACCATTGATCCTTCATCGATGGAATCGATGCTTAGCACAGTTACATGGAATCGAACGGTTGTTGGCGTTCGTCCTGAAATATACGATAAAGATTGTTGGGATTTATACTTTCTCGTGTACGAAGTATATAAGAGAAGTTCAATAAATTCCAGCCTGAAGTTTTGGAATAATTTAATATTTCAAACTTTCTTGAGTTTGAAAAAAACTTTTAAAAAATTACGTCTGTACGTATGAAAGAGACCACAATAAAGCAAAAACACAATCATTTATATCACAGATTCCCAACCTGTGGTACGCGTACCCCTGGGGTACGCACGCGAAGGACTAGTTGGGGGTAAGTGAAATCAAAGTTGGTAATGGCGGAAACAAGAAAACATAAAGAATTGAAAAAGTTACAGAATTTTGTTTCTTCAAGTTAATACTTGCTATTTAATAACTATACCACCTGAAAAGTTTATTTTATTACGGAATGTAAGATTTAGCTATCCTTATAATGGCGTTGAACTAATACTATTGTAAAAATGCAATAAAATGTAAAATAAAAAAATAAGCCCAGCAAATGTTATTAATTCGAGTCATTTGACTCTTAAGCTAACATAAGCCCTTAACATTATCGATAGAAACTTCTTTGAATAGACGGATGGCTGGTGTATGAAGGGGGAGGATATGACTGTAGGGGGGTACGCAAAAATATAAAAAAATAATCAAGGGGTACGCGAGGGAATAAAGATTGGGAACCACTGAGTTATGCGAAAGAAATTCAACATGTGGTCTTTGCACCAAAATTTTAAATTAAATCTATATATTTTAAACAATCCCTCAGCCCTAACCACTGGACCTATTTCGATTATTTTTATTTCATATGGACGTTGATGACCCCTTAGATATGTCATCAATGATCTCCTACCATCCACCACCCTCCAGTTTCGAGATATATCGCAAAATAAAACTTTGACAGAGTCACTCAGCCTCTACAAACGCCTATTTGCAATTCATTTCGCCAAGTTGCAAGCATAGCCACAGGCTATAAATATTACTGGCAACCAATCCGAAGGCGGCTAATTAAGATTTAAAATTTTGTAGCAAAGGCCACTTGCTGAATTTCTTTCATATAATTGCTTTCCTGAGTTATCAGGATATCTTTCATACATACAAATTCAATTGTTATCACTTTTCCTTTCATTTAATATGTAAAAATATCTGAATAGTCAATACCAAATATGTTGACTTCAACTGAATACATTTTAAGATTCCGACATGTTTAAAAGAAGTGTTGTTGATACAAATGTTTTCAGGAATTTCTAAGAGTAAGTTAATTATTCGTTTTTTAAAATGGTTTATCTATAGTACTGTATCGTGCGTAAGGTAAATAACGAAATGTTCCAGTGAAAAGCTTAAACAAATTCGTGATTAGAGGATGAGATTAGCCTCATTCGAAGTTTTATTGAAACATGGTAACATATTCTTGAAACAAAAAATTTAAATACTTCGATACTATGCGCTCTACATATTCGTAATCTACATGTGAGATTTTGCAATTGCTATAAAATCTCTAAATTAGTCTCTCTGTTTTTCTCAGTAAATGATATTAGAATAAAGGAATTTGATATCGTATATAAATTTTGGAATCAAAATTTAAAACATGGTCCATAATTTTGTAAATTTTATCAAAAGTTTTAATATTTTGTGACATTCGGATTATAATTAAAGCCGCACAGTTAAACAGAAGCATCGGCTACAACCAAATATTAATATCTATAATTTTTCTTATGGATGATTCTGTAAATATAGAAAACATAAGTGTTTTTTTAAAGGTAAAAGTAATAAAATTCACTGCGAAAGTAATTGAACCTATTTGCAAGTAACATTTTACATGTAAACAGCGATTAAAAATTGGTCATGATTTTATGTAGAAAAAATAACTATCCTACTAAGCTGGAGGGGCAGTCGATTAATAATATTTATTAGATTGAATGCAATCAAGGGACAAATTCTCTTGATTTATTTGCTCTGCCACTAAAGCTACTTAATCATTTTGATTGAAATGCATCGCCACGACCTTTGTCAATATTTTCAGCCGTTCCCTTTTCATCGGTATTCAAAGATCATGTTTCGACCGTTGGTATGCCTTTAACTGCAAACAGTGAACAATAAAAAATATATTGTTTTAATGTTGATACTATTCGGTTCGAACAAATATTAATTAAACCGAAAGCCTGACCTAAGAAAAGTCGGAAGGGAAAGAAAATTAAATTTAGCTATATGGGTTAAATTTCTGCTCACACTATAAGTTAAGTCGATTTCATTTTGGAATCCGTTGCTCATCTTTCAAGGCGGAAGAAAACGTAACTTCAAGGCATAATGAAAGATAATTGCAGATAGTTTTTAGAAAAATTGTATACTTATGTTTTGCTTGTGTGGCTCTTACATCACGTGAATTGACTTGACTGTCAACTCCATACGAACAAGTGATTTTGTTAGTATACCTTGCAAAACTTACTAATGCCTGGAGAATATGGATGAATTATTAAAATAAAATAGATATTGCACACTTAGCCAGTGGCGGCTCGTCCATTAGAGCTGTAGTCCCCCTGAAATTGTTTTAAAAGCTTCTACTTTCTTTTTTATTCTAATCAGCTTACTTTTCCACTTTGAGAGTTCAATGAACAACGAAAATGACGTAAAAGTAATAAAAACGTAAAAGGAAGATTGGAAATCAATCAAGAATTAAGAGAGAGACAGACCAGAGCTGCATAGAATTTTGGCCCTCCTAAGGATCAAAATTCGCGCACTGAGCAACACGGAGCTCTCAGTCGGGAGAAAAAGCAACCCTTTCATCGCTAGAAATTACATGCACTTGAGTTGCGTTTTCACCAACTCTCGTTTGGTGCGACTTCTTCATTTGGCTTTTTTTTTGTTTTTCTCAGTAGTCCAATCATTAAGTAGTTTTTTTAAATAAAATTCTGGAGGCGTTGTAATTTTTTGCTACTTCATGTTTTTCGTGTGCTGATTACGAATCTGAGGTTTGCCACCAAAAATTTTTGTCGAAACTTTAGTTATAGACGAAACACATGAAAATTTTTTCCCCATTTTTTTTGCTTATAACTCAATAATGATCAATTTTTAGTATATCATCATCATATACCAAAATAACCAGGATACAATTTCCTACAACTTAGGTCTACATAACTGCACTTAGCCTATTTGAATAATTTGCATAAAGAAGAAAAAATACCAAGTCATAAATAAAAAGCCTAAATTTATAATAAGTATATGAATATACCATTTAATGCAGTAATGAGTACCACTGTATTCGCTCCACATTGTAAAGGATATAGAATATTTATTTTCTAAATAATGAAAACTGCCAATGATCATAAGCCTTTCTAGTACATCCCATCGGAGTCAATATCGATGAAAGCCATACTTTATCTATGCACGAATCACTTTCAGGAATATTAACATAATAATTAAAAAATCCACCAATAAAGGTGACTATGGTTAAAAAAGAGGAAAAGTGTAGCACCTTGCAACGAAGTATTACCATGAAGAAAGACAAAAGACTCCAACAATTTCCATGAATAAGTCTCAGTCTTTTTAGTGTAACTCCACCCGTGAAATCAAATCAAAGTTTTCTGGTTTTGGCTACAGATGAAGATTCTAGTTGATGAAGCTTTACTTTATATATGGCATATATTTCTATATACAGACATTTCTGAAATAGCAGCTAACTCTATCCTAATTCGTTGCTTATATACCGTGAAAATTTACCCAATGGCTTCATAATAATGACAATCTGTTGCTCAAAGAAAAGCTGTTGCTCATAGTATAAAAATATGAAGTTCTATCAGACAAATATTTTGTAGCCTGTCTTCTGGAGTCCTGGTCAATCACACTTTCGTTAATTCATGTAAATGATGTCATCAATGCTTTATTCAACAAATATACGAACCGCATTTGTTCGGTAATCTTTACAGTCGTCCCAACAATGAAACCTGGTGCTTGCCTGATTATTTTCTGTAACTACTGTGTTTTAAAAAAGATCCTGGAAGATTATATATATACGTCTCAGCCGCGTCTGTTTAAGTGTAGAAATAATCGTTATTACAGAAATTAAAGTCAAATGTTATAAAGAAGCGAATGTCTTTTTTTACTTCCTCACATACAAGGAATGTTTTGTAATCGCCAAATGATCTAAAACGTGGAAATCGATGAATCTTCACATTTTAGACCACGTGTATTTGTAAACATGAAACAAATAAAGTTAAATAAAATCATTGTAACAGACGCCTTAAGATACAATAAACGTCCAGAGTCACCCAAGTTCGTATTAAATGTTATTTTGTTTAAGTACATACTACTACAACAAAAGAGAGAATCGTTGTAATTTATTTGTTGTTGGATATTTTGGAACAGGATGTTGATTATAATGAAGATAAAATTACCATCTTCCTTTGGTGGCTGTAAATTGTCATATTCCTTCGGAGTTGGAGGTAAAATGGTGTTAAAATCTAAGCTCTGTAATCTAGAAAAGAAAATCATGTGAATTATTGATAGAAAATTAATCAATCATATTAATTAATGATAGAAAAGACTGCTTGTTAAGCAGAAATATTTTGTGACACTTCACTAAAAAATTAAATTTTAATTTGTTTATGAGTAATGAAAATTAAAAGGCAAGAACTAAATCACTGCAGAAAAAGAAATGCGTTTTTAATATTAGAATCAACAAAAGGTAAAAGTTAAAACACAAGTATCTTTAGTATTTTTATTTGAAGAAAAAAATTCTACGACGGAACTTTCTAGTTTTATACTTGAACATGATAATGTTTATGAAGTGACATATTGTCTATAAATTTGAACTATTTTTCTATCATGCGACATGCATGATAGAAAAATAGTTCAAAATGCTCTATAGAGCAGACCATTAGTCCTAAAACTACCAAATTTGGTAGGTACTACTCCTTGGGTAGTAGGTGCTCAAAAAGAAAGAGTTTAGAAAAGAGTTTTTCCAAATTATAGTTGATATTTAATTAATAAAAAATTAATCTATATATTACGTTCGTTTTCCTCAATTTCGGAACATATATTGATATAAAAACTATTTTACATCCTTTAAAATGCAAAAAAATTAGATTTTCAGTGATACAAATTGTATCTCGATACAATTTTTGTATATAATAAAATTTTAAAATATTTTTGATATTTACAAAATACTTTTATTGCTTTTATTACCACATTTAAACACACGCGCATTTCAACGATATCAAATGCACTTTTGTGTTTATAGAGGGACGAGACTCAGGTTTGTGTGTAGTGCTGCTGAAGAATCCATTCAATTTTAGAACTATTTACTTTCTGCATACGAAGTATAAAGCAGCAGTATAATCGTCAAAAATTCGAACTCGAAATTTTGACGAATTCTCCACGTTTTAGACCTGCCTGAGTCCAAAAAAAAACACAATTTGGAATTATGTCTGTCTGTGTGTGTGTCTGTGAACACGATAACTGAAAACTATGAGCTACGGGAAATTTGGTATGTGGTCTTTAAACATAATTTGTAGGTTTCATCAAATTTTGACAAAATCCGTCAACGGAAGTCTGTCTGTCTGTATACCGAGGTCATGCGAACGCTATAACCTCAAAACTTGAAAAGCCAGATGGATGTACCTATACACAGTTTTATCGTCATGAATGTAGGTCCGTATAAATTTTGGACCAAATCCGTCAAAGGGTTGACTGTCGGTCTATAATCTACTTGTTCAGTTTTGAAATCCAACTCCTGCGCATGTCATTGGTGGCAATGCCTGTGCAAAGAAGTGATCTAATCGAAACTTGGCAGTTTGCCAAAAGCCACCCTGAGGATTTTGTAAGGAAGCAAACTTTTTAGAGTCTCGCCAGGTCCTGTAGCGCAAAAAAGAATGAGCAGAGATTTGAATTTGTTTTATCCTTCAAACCACGCGTGGTTTCAACTTACTTTATGACGGAAGTTTATTTGACGTCTTTATTATTCTAGTTTTCACATGTGTTAGAGTATACGAGAAAGTTTAGGGAGACCCGCTGGTTTATTAGGGCTACGTTCCAATAAACATTAAAGTTACAAGACACAAGACAAAACAGAGAACAACAGCACACAGATGAGAATGACAGAGAGGCATCATGGGGAAAAAAGATGGCTCCAGTAGCGCCAGAATTCCACCATAGAAAGAGAAGGCAGCTGATTACTGCAGTGCGGGATATTGTTGCTATATAATTAAGAGTAAATTCTTCAAAATAATATAAAGACAAACAAATCAAGCCTAAAAAAACATTATCATGCTATTGATGCCTCTGACTACAGGTTGGAATTTCTTTCTTCCATTTTTTTGTTTACATAAGGCGAGACCATGGAAGATACTAAATAAATACTTTGTTTTAGAATAACGCATAATTATTAGTCTACTGTTAAATAAAAGTAATAAATAATCGAAAATAAAGTAATTACAGATGGTTTTACAGTTTTGATTTGGTAAAGAAATTCTTCAGCAGATTAAATAACTACAGCTCAACGATTCTTGGAATTTCCACTTTAAGTGCTTCTTTAACAAAATAAATTAAAATTAAATTTTTTAATTTTGAAATTCTTTACATCATTCATAATTTATTCAAACTGTAAAGAAGTAGCTTCTATATTATTAATTTATTTGTATTAATATCATTTCTCAAGCAAATCCATTTTCTTATTTATTACAAAACAAAACAGTGATTTGAGCAACAAAAGAAATATAAAATGCCTGGTTTATTATAGCACGTACCGAACGAAGTAATTT
>BGPR01001902.1:77488-110482 GCA_013235015.1 Araneus ventricosus | reverse complement strand
ATATTTATAGGATGGATATTATCTGTAATTTGCAACATGCGTGATACGCAAATCATTCAAAATGCTCAGCAAGGCAGATCGATGGACATAGAGCTACCAGATTTTGCAAGTAGTTATTTTGTGGGTAGTAAGTGCTGACTAAGGAAGGGTTTTCGCAGTCTTTTAACAGATTTTTAATTGAAAATTAATCAAAATTTTAAGGTTTTTCCTCAGTAACCTTGTCGCATAATAGACCATTTTTACATCACTTTAAAATTTAGAAATTAGCTTTTCAGTGATATCAATTTCATTTCAGTCCTTTTTTTTTCTTTTAATAAATTTTTCAAAATATTTTTACGATGAGAAATTTTTGAAATTCACTTTGTTATTCATATTTTTTAAAATCGACATCGTAATTCGTATTTTTTAAAATTACACTGTCGATTTTCTATTCAATAGAGTTTTAAAAAAAAGAAACTTACGGGTAAACTCCTGGAAGTATTGAAGACTGCACAAATACGAAAAAGACAGTTTGAATAAACGCAAACCACATCTTGGCATGCAATCACTGTGTCTTCAGATTTTGCATTCATCCACCTGCTGAAAAACATCATATAACTGTAACTTAAAGAAATATAGAAAGGTTATTTATAAATACTATATAAAGTCACAATAAGAAAATGAAACAATAAGGGATATAGATGAGTTATAAATTTTGAATTGCTAATTCGCATTACATGCTTTCTTGAGTTAGATATTCATTTGAGTGGGGTGTAAATTGGACTTTGTCAGAATCTTGGAAATTTAGCTGAAATGCATTTTAAGTCAAGCTACAGAAACCATTAAGAATAAAGTTTAGGAGTCAGTTGGAAAAAGTTTGGCTAATTTTGAGGTTGCAATAAATGTATTGAAACAAAAGAATTCAGCTCAGAAGGTCTCAAATTAGAGTGGTTTAAGAGGAAGGGACAATTCAGTAGAGGCATATGGGCAGGGAATACATGTTTCCCATCATTGTAGCGACAAATGTTTTACTGCTAATGATTGGATTAGGATGACTCTCGATTTGGTGGAGTAACTTTCTAGACAGCTTCTGGATGTAATATTCAATTTTATCAATTTTCAGATCGTTACACATGACATTATTTCTCATTACCATGGCGCATTTGGCATGATACGTAAAACTGCATTATACGCTTTTTTCGTGATAATTCTGAATCCATGATTATGTATAAAATTCTGTGTAACCATTATTATCAAGAAATATAAAACAATTCTAAATGTAATGGGTTTTTAAAACTTTATTATCAATATATTATTGGTATTGGAATACTTTTGATATGAACGGCGGTTCTGGTTCATATTTTTTAATGCAAATCTTTTAACATAAAAAAGATTTATTTGTTTTGGTTCAGAAGGGGTCTTTCGAATAGATTGGTATTATTTTAGGGTTTCGATTAAAAAGGCAAAGCATAAAGATATGATCTTGAAAGTCGATGTGTTATTCTCGAATTATTATTGTTACCATTAGATTGACACCTTTGTTCCAATTATAATTATTAATTAGATTTTTTTTCTTACATTTGAATTAATCTTTAAGCAACTACCCTTAAAACTGGATCCACTGTTTTATGCAATTTGAACATCGACAACAGTGCCACCACACGGTTCCCACATCGTGTTTGCGCATGCCCGATCTTCTGCGACTTTCTGGACTACGCTGCCACTACTTTATTTACAACTCTCGTATTTAAATCTAAGAAAATAATGGTCGTTAATATTCTTACTGGTAAATTAATGATGACCAATACAGGTTCTCCCTCGTTATCTGCCCGCGGTTCAAAATTACGAGGTCCATCCCAAAATAGCCTTGTGTTTAGGCTTGGGTCGATACGCAGTTTTGCCGTATCAGATACATGTTGATACAGATACTCGTTTGTACCCGATAAATTTACTCGATACTTTTGTATCTGATACAGCCGGTAACCGATATATTCCCCTTTGGAACTTGGAACGGAACTCGCGTAGTCGGCAATCGGGTACTGATACACGAGTCCGTTTCCAAAATACGACGCTCTCGCGTCTTCGGGGGAGGAACAACTGATGATATCCAGATGGCTTCTGTTTTGGCAACTACAGACGGGTGGGGTTGAAAGGCAGAGGAAAGGATTTGTTGATATTGTGAGTAAATAGAAAGGTGATGATTCCTGATCTAGGATTGGTATGTATACCGTTACATGTGGTAATAGTTAGGAATGAAAGTAGGTCATTTACTGGGAAAGGAGCTCCAGTCTAGCTCCAAAACTCACACCGAGCTGTGTTCTTTTATTTTATTCCCGACCAATCTATTTTGTTCGTTTTATATGCTAGAGACAATTTCGTTTGTTTCAGCTTATTTTTTGGAGGGATGAAAAAATGGATACACGAAAGAAATCCGTTGTTTGGAACTTTTTCACTTTAAACGACAAAGGTATCGCAGTCTGTAATATTTGCCGCAATAATTTTATTTACAAGTCATCAGCAAGCAACTTAAGAAAACATTTGCAAAGAAAGCATCCGACGGTCTTACTATGCCACTTGGACGTCTCTTCACATGCCGTACGTCCTAAGGCTAATGAACCTCCAGCTGCTGCAAATCCCAATGACGATGATCCAGACCCGATATCTGCGGTTCCCATTCCGATGAGTGCGAGTACCAGTTCTTTTGCATTGCCATCCACGTCCTCCTCTGCTTCAGCTAGCACGTCATCTGTTACGGGTACGGCTAGAATCCCTCCGCCCTCTCAACGAACGCAACAGCCGATCAAAACTTCCCACCAGGCTTCCGTAGAAAGTTTTTTGAAAAGAAAACTTCCCCTAGCATCAAAAAAAATTATAGACAACAACCTTATGAAGCTATTTACTAAAGACTTTCAGCCGTTTCGCATTGTTGAGGACGAGGGCTTCAGGGCATTTGTCCAAGTGTTGAACCCTTCCTACACACTGCCTTCCAGAAAAACTATTGCTCAAACGTTTCTTCCAGCAGCTTATGAAGAAGCAATGCACAAATTAAAAGAAGTGTATTCGGGAAACGAAATCGGCAGTGTTACACTCACTACCGACTGCTGGACTTCCTCTAACGGAGATAGTTTTATGGCGGTGACTTCGCACTATTTAAATTTTGACATGGAACTAAATTCAAACGTCCTGGAATGTTTCCTATTCACAGAAAGTCATACCAGCGAAAATCTCGCAACTGAACTGAAAAAAGTGGCAGACGAGTGGAATATCAAAGATAAAATTGTATTGTGTGTTTCGGACAATGCGGCAAATATAACAAAGGCAATCAAGGAAATACTACAATGGAGGCATTTTGGCTGCTTGGCACACACAATAAATTTGGCTGTTAAAAATTCATTGGAAGTACACGAGAACGTCAAAGATCTAATAAAAAAAATAAAATCAATCGTGACCCACTTTAAACGTAGCACCAAATCGAGTAATAAACTGACAGAAATTCAGAAACAGAATGGATTACAGCCAAAAAAATTAATTAATGACGTCGAGACTAGATGGAATTCTACTTTTGACATGCTCGTACGTTTCACTGAACTTGAAATGTCAATTCGAACAACAATTGCCTTATTGGACAAAGATGTAGACGTGCTCCTCCCAGAAGAGTGGCTTCTTGCACAAAAAATCAAATTAGTTCTGCAACCCATGAAGGAACTTATTGATTTCATAAGTGGAGAAAAATATCCGTCAGCCTCTTCTGTAATAATCGTTATCCAAGGCATACAGGAGGACTTGAAAGAATTGAAAACCAAGAAGGAAAACCACGCAGTTTTTGGACTCATGGAATCTTTAGAGAGTGAACTTATGATGCGCGTAGGATCCCTGGAAGAGAGCAGCATATTCACAAATTCAACATTTCTGGATCCACGATATAAAAATATTTTTTTTTCAAAAGAAGAAACAGCTGATCTGACTAAAAAAAAAATTACGGATTTATTGGAAGAAGAAATTACTCTGGAAGCTCGGGCCCAAACTTCGCATTCCACCGGCTCGAGGCCCGAAACAACGATCAGCTGCACAAGCTCCAGCGCCAGTATTCCATCAGTTTTGTGGAGAAGATTTGACAGAATTTCGGAATCGTATAAAACTGTCGGAACATCTCGATCGAGAGCGATTGCCGAAGTAGGCAGGTACTTGGAAGAACCTCTGTTAGATCGCAATAAAAATCCGTTAAAATGGTGGCAAGAACACGGATACAATTTTCCATACTTAAAAAAACTTGTCAGAAAACATTTTTGTCCGATTGTGACATCCGTTCCATGTGAACGTATTTTTTCGAGAGCGGGACTTATCTTAAATGAGAGAAGAACACGATTATCTTCTGACAAAGTAAAAAAATTAGTTTTTTTAAACTATAATTATTAATTTATTTTTCTTTTCCTCTCTCTCTCTTTAGTTTTTTGTAGTTGCACCTATATGTTCTCAATACTTTTGTTAATATACCTACTTACCTACTCTCTTAAGAAAAGAGAAATTTTATATATATTTTTTTAGATATTAGCTTTAAATTCTATTATCTCTATATCTACCCAAATTGTTTTCTATAGCTTTGGTTGTTAATTTTGTACTTTATTTTTAAACGTTATTAAAAAAATAAAGATTTTCATAAAACTTAAAATTATGATATCAAGAGTTTAACTTTCCCTTTGCTTTTAAGTACTTCATCGCATATTTATAATTAAAATGAAAAAATGTAAGTATTTTCTCTTTAAGCATATTTTTTAAATCGTTATATTTTGAATATATTGTTTATGTTCAAAGTTTAATTTTTGTGTTCAATTTATTTTACTAATAATAATTCTGTTGTTTGAGTTCCGTAGAAAGTTTTTTGAAAAGAAAACTTTTTTATCTTGGATATCTACGCGTCTGCCACTTATTTGTTTCGAATGAAAAAAAGGTTTAAAGCAAAATGCATTTATTTATTCATAAAAAAATCCCATCAATATTATTCCATCATCTTCGTATATTTATATTTAAAAAATATAAATATTTTCTCTTTAAGCATATTTTTAAATCGTTAAATTTTGAAATTATTATTTATGTTCAAAGCTTAATTTTTGTGTTCAGCTTATTTTACTTATAATAATTCTATTTGAGTTACTTATTTGTTTCAAATAAAAAAAAATGTTTAAAGCAAAATACATTTATTTATTCATATAAAATCCCATCAATATGGTATACTTAATAAACATTGCAAGGAACGGAGAAAAAAAAATGCGTTAGAAATAATTTTATTTCATGTAAGAAGTACTCTAGATAGATTGTTTAAAAAAAACATAAAGCATCCTAATAGCGTCGTCAAGGCAGAACTAATAAGAGGAACCCTTGCCTTCCAAAAACAAATCTTTTCCTCTCCTCTTCCCCCCACCCGTTTAGCACTTCAAAACCAAGGACATCATATCATCATTAGCTCTACCGAAAACGCGAAGCATTCCAAACGAGGAACTGTTTGAATATGATAATTTGTATCAAGTTCATACAGTATCACCCGACCGAACGAGGTCGAAGCGATTACCAGTCTTTATCAATCGAGTCCGAGTAGTGATACCGAGTACCTGGTACTTTTGGTCTGTATCATATTCGTGTACCTGATACTTTTACGTACCTGATACAAAGTATCTGGTTGATACAGTATCACCCAACCCTACTTGTGTTGCTTCAAAATGGGACATAATATAACGAAATAAAACTAAACTAATGACAAATATTAGTAGCTGTAATTCTTAATGATATGGTACTTAAAAGAGACTTTGAAATGCAAATACATTCTCAATGCCTATTGAAACAGATATTACCTTTTTAAATGCTCATAAAAAGTTAGAAAAATAGAAGATCTCAGTAAAATGTATGTTGATATCTGTTTCAGATATCCAATAATTTGTATAGTATTTTTCGTTCGAAAACAGGAAAATTAAGAAATTCCTTGAATATTTTCTTGACTCTGCTGTTCTAAGGAACAGACATCTCAATCTACAGAAGTCAAAAGCACCTGGCTGCTTTCACGAACGTGAATGGCAGTCAGTCAATGAAGTCACAAATCTTTTAAGACGGTCAAGCTCCTTACAACAAGGAAAGATGCAAAATGAATTAGAAATAACTGCCACATTTCTGAATTTTTTTATCTCTCGTTACTTACTATTTGACTTATTTTTGCTTTTTCATGCACGATGTATAAGGTGTGCCCAAATGAAAAGGAGACTACAGTTATATGTACAGAAATTTTAATAACAATATTCTAATTACAGTTCATGCGGAACAATACAACTATAAATAATTGCCATCGACATTGATGCACTGATCCCAGCGCGTAGGAAGAGAGTGGATGGCTTCAGTGTAGAAACTCCTGGGTTGCTGACGGATCCAGTTCCCATCTCGCCGTCTTGTGACTCTCTGACAGATGCATGAACACCCACTGTGCACAAGCTTTGCCATAACCAAGCGTTTTGTGGATTATGTGATGCACAGTTCCTTTGCTTATCGACAGTTCAACAGCAATCTCACGTGTGGTGATCCGATGATTCTGCCGTATGAGCTCAGCCGAAATCGTGGCGCTGTTGGTCACACGTACGCCTGCCCAGGGAGTGGCAAGCCCTTGATATTTACTTGTCCCGCCTCATAACGCTGACACCACCGGAATATGTTGCTCCATGCGAGACACTGCTCTCCATACACTCCTTTCATCCTGCCATAAATTTGTGAAGCATGCTCCCCTTCTGCGCGAAGAAATTGAATAACTGCTCTTTGTGCTGATCTGGAGGAATCCATCATGCAACGAACTGCGCAAATAACTCTCCAGATACGAGAATATTGATGCGAAGCCGTTAATTAAGCAGGTGCAACTGGGAATACCACCACGCCGTCTATCGGTTAGCACATTCACTCACAATTAACTGGAATTTGATACAATGCCGATACAGCTAAGGTCTCCTTTTCATTTAGGCATACCTTATATTCAAAAAGAAAGCAATTCAAACAAAAATCATTGATGAATTTCCACTACCGATCAATTATTGCTGGTTATATGTCTATCCGTCTGTGAATGAATGGCATGACTGAAAAACGCAAATGCAGCGAACTAGACTGATGATTTCGGTATCCGTTTTTTACATTAACCCTTTCTACCCGACTCTTGCATGATTAAAATTTAACTACGAAAAGTAGTTTAATTTAATGTTGACATACTAAAAGAAGTATAATGTGAGTTCAAAGTTTTTCCCGGTAATCTCCTGGGACAATATGTTCCAATCGTAGAGTCGACTGGAACTATTCCAGTAAAACATCTGTAAAACTCTCTTTCCTGCCATAATATTAGCATGTCAGGGAAGCAACTTCACAACATCGTAACAATAATCTTGTAGTAATTTGAACATTGGTGAGTGATATTGTCCTACTGTCAAATACGATTGGGACAATATATTCCACAAAAAGAATTTATTCAAAACTTCTTAAATTTGTTATTAAAAAAGTTAAATTATTATTTAATAAGAACATTGATAACTATTTTACACTAAATATGGCTTTTCTATAGATGTACTTACTTCAGAATTTAAAAAAATAGACCAAGTGAGTAATGTGTGTGCTAAAAAACATAAAACGCCATTTGTAATCTGGAAGTGTTTCCAAGTTTCTTTAATCATAATTTTATTCCCTAATTTCTTAAGAACACTGAAAACGTTAAAACCCATATAAAAGTGAGATTTGTTTACCAATAGGGAATGAAGTCTAATCTTCAGGACATATATGCCCATTAGGGCCGAAAGGGTTAAATTAGGTTTCAATTTTGAGATGAAATACGCTAACAGAAAATCGATCTGTTTGTTTGTTTGTCTACATGTAAACATGATAACTTAGAAATGTAGCGAGATATATAGAAACAATTTAAAATATGGTTTTATTACTAGAATTGTAGATTTGTAGTTGAAATTTTTTTTTCTACTCCTATCGCAATACAATTTTAAATCTTGTAATATATCAATAACTTTCTCAGAAATTAATTTATTTTCTAAGTCATTTGCATTTCAAAAATGATTTAAGTAAACTTTCCTTTATAACACATAATTAAAATTTAGCGAACCTAGCAAACTTCAGAAAGAAGTTCAAATTTCCGTTGTCATGTTATTGACTTAAGTATTTGTAAAATATAGAGCTTGTGATGTAGTGTTTATTTTAATGTATAATTTCAGTCTCCGTTAAAATAAATGATCGAACTGACACGCATTTGCCAACAGGAACACAAAACAAACAAAATAAAATTCAAACTATCGATTTACGATTTCGATAATCAGTTTCTATCGACTTACACATTTCCTGAAAACGTGACTTTCGAATTGTTCACAACTTTAAGCCAAAAAGTATCCATTTTGTTAATCGATATCTGTTTGGATAAATTGGAAACTTTTAGGATATGATTAGTTGCACAAAAGAAACCTGTATGTTCTATTGATTGTTGGTTTTCTCTGTTCATTCTAAGTTATTGATTCGAAATGAAGCGATAAATACTTTATTAACTGAATTTAAATACAAAATTTTAATACAGTGAAACTGCTCTACAGCTAACATCCTCCGTTCCAAAGAAAATTGCCTTCTCGGAGGTATGGACGCTCTAAAATTGGCTTCATGTTTGGACAAAGGTATTAAAACAAATTAAGGAAAGTTAAAATTGTGATAGAGGTTAAAATACAATAAGATTAACAAACCAGCGGGAGTGGTCTCCCCTAAACTGTCTCGTATACTTCCCCAAGAAGGTGCCGTTTCGCCTTCCCCCGCGTGGATAAAAAAATTCGAACATACTGTAACCCAGAATCCAATGATTATCAGAAGGTTTTTCATTGTAGATTATAGTGATTGTAAAATATCTAGTTAAAGAATAAAATTCAACGAGGTGAGTACCGATTTTCCACTCTTTCCGGCTCAAGAACAAAGTGACGTAATCCTTCCGCGTGCACAGAGATTGCTACCAGTACGCATGCGCATGGAGAATCGGATTTAAAAAATTGAATATGCAATTTGAACGCCTTTTTTTAACCGACTGAAATGAAATTTGGGCACAAATCTATAATTAATGTTAGCAACCGTCATACCAATTTCTATTTATCTAAGCCAAAGAGTTTAGGAGGTATAATTTTTACAAGTATGCGATTATACAGTCCGACAGACCATCACCCCTTCGATGGATTTGGTCCAAACTTTGAAACGGATCTACATTTATGATGATAAAACTGTGTACCAAATTTTATCTATCTAGCTATTCCAGTGTTTGAGTTATAGTGTTCACATGATCGCGGACAGACAGACTTCCCGGAGACGGATTTTCTCCAAAATTTGAAATAAACCTACAAATTATGTGTAAAGATCAAATATCAAATTTTATCCCTGTATCTCTAATAATTTTCGAGTTATCGTGTGCACAAACAGACATAATTCCAAAACTGTGTTTTTCGGACTCGGGGAGGTCTAAAACGTGGAGATTCTTAAAACTCTATATTTCGAATTTTTTGAAGACTACAATACTTTCTCTTTGTATACTTCGTATACGAGAAAGTAAAATCAACTGAAAAAGAATGAAGAGGAAGAAGAATCCGATGGATGATTTGTTCAGAGGCCACCATCCATTCAAATTCAAAATTAGAATAGGTTTTCTGTCGAGGAAAAGCGACTTTAAGGTCGAAATTAAATTTTCCTGAAGTGCAAAATATGTATTTAGACAAGGCCTAATTCCTTATCTCTGAAAAAGCGAATGTTAAGACTCATCTGAACAAAAGCTCCTAATTCGATTTATCTTTCTTTTTCGAAAAATTATACCGTTTGTGTTTACTTGGATCTTTCAGCTTCTCCGGAATTTCTTATTTTTTCAATTGGAAAAATAAATCCCTAATCGTTTCGCCGGTAGTTGTTGTGGAACTCTTGAATGTCCTACCCCGACAGACACCGAAGTTTACTTTTCTCTTCACATTGGGAAAGGTAATGATTAACTTCGATCACATTTTCGGTGCTGTTTTGGATTGTCTTAACTTTTTATTTCTTTTTTCCACTCCTTTTCCGTCCCTTTCCCTAAACGGTCTACGTTTAGCTAGATGAAAGGAATGGACTTCAGTGAATAGGCGACCAACCCAGTCGCTCAGATGGGTTCGAGTTACCGTTCCTAGGCATTGCTAGTTATTGCTGCTATGTGCTAATGTGCTAATTTTAGTTTATAGTGTCAAAACTCACAATAAAAGAACTCTCAAAGACTGCAGTCTTTTTATTCCAATTAGATTCTTTTTAAGATTTTATGAGGAATTATTTTGCTAGCATCTCTATTAGACAAAACATTTTGCCATTAGCCTGTTGGAAAAAGTATAGTGTCAGCTGCCCTGAGAAATATTTAGATACTAACAATGATAGTTTTCATAAAATAAATTATTCGATTCATGAAAAACTGAGTAAAAACTTCTAAAGTTTGCTTTGCTTTCAATTCAATTTTCGATTTGCTTTAGTTAATTTTTTTAATAACTTCTTTTGTATTCTTTTGCAAATAGAAAATGTCATTATTCCACTCTTGCCATTGTATTTATTCTGTTACTATCCGCCTTCGGAGACCAGCTTGACCGCTGGAAATAAAATTTCACCTGAATCTCTTATGCATAATTTTATTCATGGCTCCCTAACAAAGTAATCTTAAACTTCAAATTTCTATAGACTTAACCCGCTTTCTTTTCGTAGCCTTGCACTTGTTATGTCCCTTGTCTACAGTAAAGTAAAATACGCATTTGATTTCAACATTAAATTGGCGAGGCACATTTTACGTAGAAGCAGCATGCTAATTGGCTTAAAACACGCTGATAAAAAGAATTAAAACATAGCAACGTTAATCTTTCTGTTCACTGGATTAATTCATTATATACTTACTATCTTGAAGACTTCTTTTACAGATTTCACAGAAAAATTGATCAAATAATAGAAGAAAGTAAAATCCAGTTAGATATTTTCTTAAGATTTCAACAATGGAAGAGAAACATGCAATTAAACATTTCTTTAAACAATTAAATGGTTTAAAATGCGTTGCAGCAATTAGAAGTATTGTTGTAAAATATGCCAAAAAATATTTTTAAAAATTTATTAAAATTAGAGAAAAAATCGTATACGAACTTAATTGTTATCATTGAAAAGGTAATTTTTTATATTTTCAGATATAGTAAAAGTAATTTTTGTGCTGTTATATTTTCGGTAGTTATTAAGAAAACACACACACACATACACACACTCCTTTATTAATAGTAGAGATATTAGAACTAGAGGGCGTCATTCCCTTTCCGCTATCCCCTCCACCGCTAACTGCCATTTTGTGGGAATTGGATAGTTTGGAATCAAATCAAATTCACATCAACCAGCTGCTTCATCGCTATTATTTTGAAACTTTTATTTCCCTATTTTTTCACAGATATTATTACTTTTATTTCTTTATTTTTATTTCACCGATTTTGAAACATACTTTTGACGAGTCAAATCATCACCAAACTTGGAGTGAAATGCAGATTTTTGTATGTTGGAAGTTTATGCTAAAGAAATAATTACAGAAAGAATCAAAACAGTTTTTAGGAACAAAGTTTTATTATTGTGTTAAAAAAAGGATTTTTTCATTTTAATATTTTTTTTTACTTTTCAGTCTTTAATTTATAATTCGTTATGAAATTTCGAGCATGATTGGCCCCTATCTATTCGTGGATACTTAAATGACAAATTACCGCAATAGTGGATTAGTCGAAGAGCAGATGACGACCTCGCTCTTATTTAGTGGCCTCTGAGAAATTACTAACTGTACTACACGACTTTTAAAATCACCGAAAGCTAATTTTTTTCATAAGTTATTAATATTTCTTAAAGAATGATACATAATTCAATTAAACATTGTGAACGGGAGCTCAGAGGCAAATAAATGAAATGATTAAAATTACAGAAGCCTACAAATTTTGTCTAGGATTTACATAAATTTATCTAAATTATCATTTAAATAGCATTTCTCCTGCTGATATCAAAAATATCTATTTTTCTATAGCACTGTTAGGATTTTTTAAAATCATGATTTACTAAAAATTTTGAATTTGAGACATCACTCGTATATACGATTCACAAAACATTTATTATTTTAATAAAATTTTCTTTAAAAAATACTTGGAAAAATCAAATAAATAATATTAAAGTGAGATATATATTTAGAAAAAAATTAGATTATAAAAATTAGACAAATTTATTTTACTTTTCCTTCAAAGGAATGCTTGGGTCCTTTAGAATTCGCGATCATATTCACATTCCATTGTCCTTACTATCGTTCTTCCATGAATTTTACATCTTCGTGATTTTTCTCACCTTTTTCCTCACTCAACGCGTCAAGATTTTCAGGAAAATACTCAAGATGGGCGTGCAAAAAGTGTATTTTTGAGCTCATGTTGCAATGAAGTTCGTCCAAGTTTTGCAGCATTTTTTTGTCACTATTATTGTACTAGAACATCACCCGTCATGGTATGACGGGTGCAAATTGCCTCTTCGTTCGAGAGATTTCCCACCAAATTTGACGTGTTTAAATAGATATATCTGCGTGAGAAATGTTTAACATTGATTGAAAACAAATAAAATAACACATATGTTTTATGACAGGAAATATTTTTTTATTTACATATTATTTGCAAATTTCTTTATTCAAAAAACCTCTTTGTAAACAACATTCCGTGTGAAGTATTTTTCGTTGTTTAACAATTTTCCCTGTACTTCAGATGACTTTGTGTAAATTTTAACGTTGACAAAAATATTATCAAATTATATCATCACGATTGCAATAAATAATAGATGACTCGTGGCGTCCAAACTATATCACGCGCATGATATACCACTGACGCGATTTACTACTTTCTATTAAAAAAACGGAAATTAATTTGAAATATATGATTAATATAATTTAAAATTTGTCGGGAACTATTGATCATAGAGAGATAAATTTTATATCAATCGATATCAAATTTTATTTCACTATTTTAGAGCTATTAAATTTGAAATTAGAAAGACAATTACTTTTTTCAAATTTAAAATTACTACAATCTAGGTGCTCTAACAATGAAATAATGCTGTTTAACGTCTCGCAGTGCTATGGAGCGAATTTTATTGTTGGTGACATCAGAGCGTTACCGGATCAGTGAGAGACAGATCTGGGCTATTATATTAGTAATAGTTAGGATCTTTGTAATTTCCTAAAAATTTCTGAGTGATGTCTTTGAAACTAATCCATTCTTTTTTCTCAATAGATTTCATTTTTACTTCATTTTTTTTACTATTCTATATCTGAGCTGACAAACACACCTTCTTTGATTTTACCTTCTGATAAACAGGGGAAAATATCAATTAAATATCGAAAGCAATCACCATTTTTATCCAAAGCTTTATCAAAGTTTGATACAAAGTTTTAAACTCTAATTTTATGTTAAAGGGGAGGTAAGAGGACTTGTTTTGGATCTGCTAAGTTCTGCCGAATCACGTTGTTTGATCCTAGATTCAACTTGCTTCCTATACGTCATTTTCTCTTTATCCAATTTTGTTTTCAGATCTACTATCCACCACACATAGGAAACCGGACATTTTTGTATAGCTACCTTGTTGGCATAATAACATGGTTAAAATGTTAAATTCCCCACAAATTTGCCATTTAACACATTAGCTGCCACTATGCAAGCCCGAAATTCGGACCATCTATCTAATTAAATGACCCCTTCTCTGCCATCTCTTAACTACAGTAGAGAAGGGGTCATCTAATTAAATAATAGGTTCTGGACACTCCAGCGCGTCGGTGGCGGCAAATGTGTTAAATTCTTGATATTTTATTTTAATGGGGTGAAAATTAAGGTTTTCGTATAATGTTTTCTAAATTAGTGAAGTAGGTACAAGTACTGAAGAAAGAACTTTACCATTATGTAGTAAAGCACCTTTTAAGCTTCTCTCAATAGTCTCCACTGAGAAGGATCATGATCAATGGTGGAAGATAAATCAGATTTAAGTCCATGAATATTTAAGTAGTATACAAGCGATCTTTCTTGAGGAAAATACCTAGCAAATTCCTTTCTTGATTTCTTTACCACGAAAACATTGTTCCTGTAGCAAGTAATTTTTTATTTTTAAGTAGCGTTCTTAAAACTTGAGTATTACGTTTTGAAAGATTTAAATTATGTATTAAATTATTTAACTCACCTTTTGTGAATTTCTGTGCTTCAATATTTTTTTCGGGACTTGGGTACAACTAGAATTTTATTTTATAAGTTCGCTTCTTTTACTGTAGCATTTTTATCCGAAAATATTTCATATTAATTTTCATTAAATAGCTCCTTTGGATTTGTGAAAAATCTGTAGGTTATGGGAAAAAACAAATGCCAGTTTTGTGATCACTGTGTCTGATTTACTAAAAAAGATTTGATATTCTGCAAACCCCAGATTCGTGTTGGCCTGTGTTATCTATAATATTTTCATTCTATAGGAATGGCAACACTAGCGATAAAATAATGTTTTCTATGTTTGGAAACATAGTCTTTAATTAATAAAAAAACTAACTATTGAGTATTGTCGAAACCTTCACTAAAACCTTCCATATGCTTTGTAGTATTTGTGAGCAAAATGCGAAGAAAATCTATCCAGAAGTTCGGATTTCTATAACGTTCAAACTATTTATGAATTTTCACTTTTATTTGTATAGATTGACTCCATTTCAGACAGGAACTTAAATGAGATGCCAGTACTTAATGAAAACACAGATTATACCTCGTATCACTGGAAGTAGGCGGAAAAGGAATTCGTCAATGTTAAAAACATCTGCGTCTAACAGATTAATGACTCATCCAACATCTATACTCTTCCGTATTTTTTTTGTAATTTCAGTCTCAGCTCTCGAGAGCTTGTTGTTGTTTCTCCTTCCGACTGGAAATATCTCTGCAACACGTATAAACAGTTTTAATTCTTGCCGAAAACAATAAAAATAGATAAATGGTTCGAATTTCTTAGAGACATGTTAGATACAGATTGAATTTTAAATCTGATAAACTGCACAAGCATTCACTTCCACACTTATTCAAACAATTTTAACACAAACCCTTTTTTTTTGTTTTGTCACTTCAGGAAAGACACCCTTGTGCACAAGTATAGAGAATCAGGGTATGAGAGGCTACGAAATATGTAAATACTCAATGAACGGTGGAAGGAACTTTTCAGGGATAAGATACAGACACATAATGTGCGTCACATATCAATAAACAAATAATTTAGAATAATTGCTAAAGCATACAGACGCATATAGTAACTGGATGCTAGAGTAATAATGTACAATAAATAATTGAAATATGTGTGATCAAAATAAAATTTTCATAGATAAGAAACATATTCAGGTTCTGTACAAGAAATGAAAGAAACTGGACAGACCCAAATCTATACTTATAGTGTTTGTATGCGTGTGTTTTATCTGCGATGTCCAGACGAATATATCGCACTTACTGCCATAAAATTTGGCATACACGTAGTCGTAATGGTGACTGAATGCACCTCAAAGCGGGGGAATTTTGAAATTTAATCTAGAAATTTTTTTTAATATTTTGTGTCTTTTTGGGTGATTTTTCGCACTCATTTCCAATAGCATGGTTTCGAATAATTTACGGAAAAACAATTACACATCGGAAAGAACAAACGATTTCCGTTCTGGTTTGTTTCGATGCTCTAACGAAATTTACTGAATTTTTGAGAATTTTGAAAAGTATTTACTTTTATGGTAGTTAATAAAGATTTCTTCAAATTATCGCCTGACGTTCTAACATCTCTATAATTTTAATTTTTTTCAGCTTATAAATGGAACGTTATGCCGGATTTGAAACAAGAACTGTTAAAATATCTTTCGTTTTTTTTAAATTAATTTTCTCTGATCGGATTCAAACAGTTTTTCATAGCGAAATTTAACAGCGAACTTCTCGACCATTCCAGAATGACATTGTTGCAACGTGACCTTCTCGGCAGATGAGCTCATTATTCGCCTCATGTCGAGATGTAAAAGCAAAATGATTACATTTCTGTTTGATAAATGCCATTATCGCAAAAAAATAAGTGGAAAACTCAATAATGTCGTATCTTTTTTTTTTCATTTATGCTTTTTTTCATTGTGGGCATTCCCCCACACACAAACACACTTTTTTAAGTCCTGATTCCATCGGGCAACGCCGTGCTCATTTGTGGTATATTTATATAAAAAAACAAATGCAAAAAATTGATGCTGTAAAGCATCGTTTATACGTTTCTCATTTATACGTCGTTTCATCACAGTCCCGATTCATTTGCAACCATTGTAATGATAAAATACTTCTTTTAAGCGACGCAAAGTTTCGGTTATACTTCGTCTCTTCCTACTTTTCTAGAATTCGCAATTTTTCTTCATTGGTCATCATTTTTCCGTTCCTATTATTTCAAGATTTTTTAAATTAAGATTTTTATAATTAAATGCTTGCTTGCATGCACATAAACGTATAAAATAAGAAATGTATAATTAGTATTCAAGATATAAGTTAAGTTATAATTCTTTTTCACTTTTATGATAAATGTTTAATTTTAAAAGTTTATTACCGTCACCATACTGCGTAGTAATGTACTAGTACTATGTTAAAAAAGCTTTAAAACTATTATTTTTAAATTGATTTGCATGAGTAGCATTAAATTTTTAATGATCAAAATTGTTTATAAAAATTTCGATTTTACGTCTTTTCATTTATATGTCGTTTCACGTCAGTCACTTGAAAGACGTATAAACGGTGCTTTACTATAAAGAGAAAAAGGTTAAAAATATATAAAACGTAGAAGCAAACGTACGCAGAATGTAAAATCTACACAAAGCGGGGAAAATACTGTCAATGATTGCACGAAAGATGCAAAGATGATTTGCACTAGAAAAAAAATAGAAAAAGAGAAGTCATGCTATACTGTTCTTCTTTGGGGCCGTCCAAAATGATGTCACGCTTGGAGGGGGGGAGGGGGTTCGTGAAATTGTGACAGTTTGTGACAAGGGGGAGGGAGGGGTTAACAAGAAGTGTAACATCACACATTTTGGTTAAAATAAAAAACATTTAAAATCAGCAGATTAAATTTTGAAATTACCAGAATTTGAGGGTATTTTTTTAATCGGGACTAAAACAACTTTCCTATGATTTTTTTCACTTATATTCCTTTCTTTTCGAAAAAGGCATTCAGGGTAGGTTCTGAGAATATAGTAGCAGCAGAAATTCTTCACCATTAAGCAGAAAACATCCCCCTGTCACACCCCTGAAATGTCCAACAAAAGATATGTCGCCCCACCTGGGTGAGTGGTAGAACTGGCAGTGGCACAAACAGGTTGATCTTATTGAGGCGGTTTTTTTTAAATTCAATCTGTTTAATTTTGTGTTCATAAAGTAAAGATAAGATTTATAGCAAAATATATCAAATTCCATTTCAAATTCCAAAATACTACTGTTTTCAATTGTTCTTTTATATTAATATTTTATTACAATTTTATATTGATTAGGTTTTTTGTTGTAAACCTTAATCTTAATTCATACAAAATAAGTACAGATATAATCATTATTATTATGCTTACAAATGTCATTATAACACATAAAATTTAAAAATAAAATTGGAAATCTGATCTATAACGTAGTGCTTTGTTTCTGAACTGCAAGTATATGTTTATGTAATATAGCGTGACATGTGACAAGGGGGGGGGGTATGGTGAAGTGTGACACTTTGTGACAAAGGGGGGAGGGGGTAAAAATATTGAAAAAAAGTGTGACATCATTTATGGACGGCCCCTTTAGACTATTAATGAGTAATAATAGGAACAAATTTGGTCATGGCAATATCATGTGCTAAATATCCACAGGAACACATGTCACTATGTGATAAATAGAAGCAATTCAGATAGGCTTTTAAGTTCCCATGTCCAGGTAGAAGATGGGAGAGCTTAAATTAGGAAGAAATTGGTTCAGGACCGTCTCTATAAATTTTGACAACTCGAGCAAACTTCTGCCCCCCTCCCCCTCTATAGCATTGACTAACACCCCTCCCCAAAAAAAGAAATTCAAAAATGAAATAAAGAACGTCAAAATGACTGCAATTAAAGTGTCACTTATTAAACAATTTTTTAATAAACAAGCATACATTTTTTATCTCTATTTACATCGAAAATTAGTAAAACATTTATAAAAAATACAAAAGAAAATTTTAAATTTAAAAAATGATTGTTGCAAACGTTAAAACAACAAAATTATACTTTATGACAAAGAACAACACAAAAAAGATATTTACGATGAAAATTGGCAATCGAAATAAATAATATCAAAAATACTTACAAGATATATTGAGAAAGCTTTAACTATGAAAACAGTTTTATAGAAAATTAATTGTCAAGATTAGACAGATTATAACACAAATAAAATAATAATGATACAATATTAAAATAACTTGTAGCAGAAATTTTATGAACAAAAATTAGATATATAATACATAAATATAAATTTCTTTAAAGGTACTCGTCTGGCTTTTGACGATGAAAGCTCGTCAATGATATAATTAACTTCGTTAGAATTCTTGATTTCTTGCTCAATCGAAATTTCGGGAAACCCAACTAGACGTTTTTGTAACATTGTAGATCTCATATAATTCTTAATTTTAATTTGGAAAAACTTCTTTTTCCACTTGCAAAAGAAACGAGTAGTGTTAAGGAAATTCTGAAGCTCATAGTCAAATTTCCAAAAAAAACATTGTAGATTATTTTTGTAAATATCACGAAACGTTTCTTTTGGGTAGCCAGGATCAGGTAGCGAGTGCTTAAGGTCAGTAATTAATTTTATTCATGAAAAAGATGATTTCTGGGGCTACGATTTCGTTGCTCATCTCTTTTATCCAAACTGGTAACAAATTGCCCAGACAGATCATACGGTGCGCATTGATATCAGCCAAGGTTAATGTGTTCACCCGTACAGTTCTAAATCGACTATCAGATGACGTCACATCATCTGCGTTTACGATGAAACTCAAGTAGGGAATCGTCTGGTTGCGAAAACCGAAAGTACTACCCACCTGCCTTATATTTTCTTTCTTTTTTTTTTACTTTCTCGTACACGAAGTATACAAAGATTAAGTATTGTAATCGTCAACAAATTCGAAATAGAGATTTTTACGAATGGCCACGTTTTAGACCTCCCCGAGTCCGAAAAACACAATTTTAGAATTATGTCTGTTTGTGTGTCTGTGAACACGATAACTCGAAAACTATTAGGGCTACGGGGATGAAATTTGGTATGTGGTCTTTAAACATAATTTGTAGATTTCTATCAAATTTTGGACAAAATTCGTCAACGGGAAGTCTGTCTGTCTGTCTGTCCGCGGTCGTATGAACACTATAACTCAAAACCTTGAATAGCTAGATGGATAAAATTTGGTACACCGTTTTATCATCATGAATGTAAGTCCGTATTAAAGTTTGGACCAAATCCGTCGAAGGGTTGATGGTCTGTCGGACTGTATAATCGCATACTTGTAAAAATTATATCTCCTAAACCCTTTGGCTTAGATAAATAAAAATTGGTATGACGGTTGGTAATATTAATTATACATCTGTGCCCAAATTTTATTTCAATCGGTTAAAAAAGGCATTCAAATTGCATATTCAATTTTTTTAAATCCGATTCTCTATGGGCATGCAATCTATGCATGCTATGGTAGCAATCTCTGTGCACGCGGAAGGATTACTCACTTTGTCCTTGAGCCGGCAAGAGTGGAATCTAGCAGTGCATTTTAATCTGTAGGCATCTCTTTGAATTTGATTCTTCACCTAATCTACAATGAAAAACCTTCTGATAGTCATTTCATTCTGGGTTACAGTAGGTTTGAATTTTTTATACACGCAGGGGGATGGGAAATGACAAATTTTTGAAAAGTATACGAGAAAGTTTAGGGGAGGCCACTCCAGCTGGTTTAAATTAGAGTTGCGTTTTCCTGAAGCGTCTTTCAATGCATTTGCTTTATTTTTACAGTTTTTTCCCCCGAGGAATTTGGCGCTTTTCTGGTGTCTGCCTGAAGCGGTCGCAAATTTGCCTACCGTCCTGACCCTTAAAGTATTTATTAAGCGTCTATGAATAGGGGGAATAAATTCTTTGGTAGACTTCGCATTTTCGGATATTTGATATAAATTATTAACAGACAGATATAACATTTTCCTTAACTCTCCGTTTAGCAGGACAATCACGGCGACACCTTTCCACACTATTTGCAGTGCCTTGCGACAAAAACCGTCGTCAATGCGAATAATCGATGAAAATTGGACTGTTGTGGTTGAAAAATTTGGAAATCCAACGTCGTTCATTTTCCATTTAGTGCATTCGGTCGTAAAACTGAAATACGATCCTGGAGAAGGGGAGCGTTGCTCTCTCACAAAAGCGAAAACTACAAAATGGGGGACGGTGAGTGAAGCTCTCTCGGTAGGGTTTCCATAATTGCCCAGCATTGATACGGGACGTTTAGTGCTAAATAAACAAAACATGAAAAAAAGTGGGTAGGTAATTGTTTGTTTAACTCTGATAAAAAATAATTAAAGGTGAAGCAATCTAATAAAATGATCACGTAGAATAATAAAAAAAAGATGCAAAGCTAATCCTTTTTAGCCCAGGCATATTTTGAAGTTGATTTTACTTTCTTAATTATATCATTTTTTTCTTTCACATAATCATAAAATTCGGCGCAAGTCATTGTAAAATTATAATGATAAATCAAAATTGATTCAATTGACAACCTGATTCTTTTTTCTGACTATTGAGTTGACATTAGGGAAAATATTCTCTCCACACTTGCATCGTGGGCTGGATCGGCAAATGCGTATCCGCGTAGCTTTATTAGACATGATTTCTGATCAATATCCTTTGTATCGGCAAAACACTTCAGCCATTTTTCTTCCGTGCTCAATTTCATAGTTGCTCCCAAGTTTTGGTTGGTATTATTTTTCCTCTAAATAATTTTTTAGATATACAAACTGGTTGAATGGACTCTCAGTATTGCCAATAAGGGACAAAAATGGGACGTATGGCAACCCTATCACTCGGGAAAGTGGGTTAGGGATCCCGTTTTCAAAGGAGGGGCAGGCACAGTAGGGTGTTTGAAGTGACTGGTTGTGTGGTTTGTATAGAGCCTCCGTGAATAACCCACCAATATGGATGGGCTAAAAATTGGAACGATGCGTTCCAAATGGACTCGAAGACTCTCCTCGTGAATGACCAGCTTTATTCGCAACCATTTCCATCCTTAATTCCTGCGTTTCATCCTCGCGGATTTAGTTCTATCTTGTGATACACTGATCCGGTGTTGTTAATTTTTCTTTTATAACTATGATAATTAGACCTAATGAGAATGTAAATGGATATTTTGTAAGAAAAATTCCGAATTGTAATGCGTTAAAAACGGCGAAGAGATGCAGATTGTATGTATATCTGTTAGTTGAATGTCGCGTAAGGAGGGTTATTTTTCACAATAGCCGACACACTCAACCATATGGATAAAGTGACATTTATTTTTGCCTCAAAACGGACATTTTTTAATTTTTTAGGAAATATTATGTGAATACAAAAAAAGATATTTCTTCGTTTTTTTTATTTATTAATGAAAAGATTAGGAATATGAACTGAAAATAAATAATTCATGCATCTGGCATTTTTGAAGAACAAATTTTTCCTTCAATATATTGGTGTTGATATACAGAAAGAATGAAATTCTTGGCGATTTCTTAAAATTTACTTCGATAATTAACGTTACGTTATAAATTGGGATTAAAACTGCGTTTTTCACCTGTTTACAACTTATTCGTAAGAAGAAAGATACTTTCGTATGTATTAATACCGGGCAGAGAATATTCAATAATTATACGAACAGTTCGTATGATTTAAGTTATTGGCGTGAAAGTATGAACAGTTCCACGCAACGACTTTCCTTAAAATATTCCCAGTGTTTCATTCTGTCACTTCATTCGGTGTAATATAGTTAGAACTTAAGTGCGAGCAGGCTTTCTATCACTTATATCATGTGTCACAGATAGCGCATGCTTCGTCATCGCCAAGCTACTGATTACCGTGGAGTTTTTAATTTTGGCCTCATATTGTTTGAAATTGTTATCGTGGGTTGCTCTCTTTCTGAAAACGGAACTGGGTGTCCCGAAGCTGTGCTTGGAAACGGACATGCTACCAAAAACGGGAGCAGTAGATCACATTAGGTATGGAGAGTTTTAACGGGGGGAAAGAGTACAAAAGAAAAGTGTTACATGTATAACAACAAGAAAAAAATTCAAAACAAATACATAATAAAAAAGACAATCATCAAAATAATTTAAATGACGGTACATTAAACAGACATATATTCATTCAATGCGAAATACAGTAACATCAAATACGGATCGGTTCATGGGGAACCATAATAAGAAAAAATAATCTTCAAAGTTTAACTTAACTTTCTTACAAATGTTCATTTTAAAAGAGAAGTCAATATGTGTGAAATTTTTTTCAAAGGTATTGTCCCCTAAAAAGTCTTAATCTCCATAGTTAAAAAAATTAATATCCAATTAAAGATCCATAATCTCAGTTAAATGGAGGGTTGAAAAGCCGTTGTTAAAATCTTTCGGGACAGTCATAAGAATCAAATCAATTAGTTTTACAAGCCAGTGAGCACGTTCATTCCATTGAATTCAAGTTTCTCTTCGAGAAAACAGTTTGAAGTGAAAATCCAAACCAAATAGAACTTATAGCCATAGGTTGTTTCAGGAAAGTTTTGAAAATGTTATGTTTTTTTTTATGATCTTACTATTTTCGTGGATTTTAAATAAAAAGGATCAAAAGTCATTTAACTGCACCAATTACATTATTCAATGAACAATCAATCAATAAAAAATTTGACTGTACTTTATTATTGCTTTTGTATTTTGTTTTAATCCTTTAAGGGCCATTTTTTCTAGTAATGGTATAATAAAATAGCTTTGAGTGACGTTAGTTAAGAAAGGATAATTTAGCTTAATGATGGCATTAATTTTTGTTTTTAATTTTATTAATTGATAATTAATTATGATTAAGACATTTTCGTATGATTTGAGATAAGAAATTGGAACATCAAAGTTTTTGTTTCATCGAAAATTTGACTAGAACTTACGGCAATTTAAAATTCATGAAGTTGGTGCTAAGTACTTACCACCGCCTTATAGTTAAATAAACAACAATTTTTTTCATTCTAGAATGAATTTGTTTTCTTTATTAATTTGCCTAGATGCATTTGTCCCTCACGACATGAACGAAAGCAGGCAAGTCTTATAAAATTAATAAGAAAACATAAAAATATAATATCCTTTATTCACAACAGCTTGGTGTAATTTTGAGAATCTTATATCCTAAACCAACTGATATAACCAAAAAAAGAAAACAACAGGAATACAAAACTAAAATACATTCTTAAAACTACAGGAACTTTTATATCTAGTTTGAATTTTTTTTTTTTAAATTTGATAATCAATTTGCTTTAAAATCTGAAACATCAATTTTCATCAATTAAAGAATAAAAAAATTAACCCCTTTTTGGTCAGATTTTTTTTCCGAATTTCTGACCCCCCAAAAGCATTTTTTTATTGCTGAAAATTGATATATGTTCCATCCTGAATTCGAAAATGCTAAATATTTTTGTCAGTAAGCAGTTTTTGCTTGACCTACTGGTGGTCATTCATACATGTGATACCCCGTTCACTGATCTCCAGTTTTCTCTGCAATTCATCTAAGTTTTAAATTAAAACAAAATGCTCTCTGATATTATATTTTTAAAATCTACTGCTTTGAGGTATTTAAGATAAATATTTACATGAAAGAATTAATAAGGATATGCAAAAAATTAATGTTTTTTAAATGGTTTTACAACCTTAATATGAAAAGAACTTTGCAATCTTTCCTGACAATCAGAGTATAAAAAACACATTGGAATAATTTATTGCCGATTATTTTATTGCTTACTTTATCAAAATAGCGGAATATAACGAGACGCGTAAGTAGCGAAGAATTCACTTTCAAATGATGCATTTTTTCTCTTCGTCGCATGACATGCGACGCCGACCGTACGGGCACAAAAAGCCGAAACTATGATGCGCGATGCCGACCAAGAAGGGGTTAAAGATGAGTTAATAAATATTTCTTTTCAGATAATTTTAAATGAAGAACAACAATCTATTTTAATGCACAAAAATTAAAAACTTCAGTTGTAAAAAACATCCAAGAGATTTTCTTCCAAATTTAACGAAAAGATTTACCATCAGTTACTTAAATATACATTAAAATTTAACCCATTAATCGCTACGGACGAATCAAGTGCAAGGCTGGAGGAAAGGAAATAGTTGCTGTGCTTGCTCTAGACAATTTGTATACTAAAATAGAAAACAAAGTCAGCGTATTCTGAATATAATTATCTAAAAGTTCCAAATTATCTCAACTGATATGAAATTAAAATTCTTGCATACAGGGAACATTCCTGGAAGACTAGATATCTCGTCTGTAGCGATGAATGCGTTAAACTTGAAGACAAAAAAGTGACTTTTTCTGTTATCTCTTTTTTATCACATGTTTGTAAGGCTCTGATCGCAAACTAATGAAATAATTCTGTTCATTTCAAGTTTTTGTTTTATTCGTCTTGATTTTGAAGTGAACTGTAAAAACCACAAGTCTGTTCGAAATTATTAAATCTTGAAAATGATTTTAGGTCTCTTAGAGAAAGCGCTTACACAGAAATGAAATCTGGATTCCTCAATTATAAGGCTCATAGAAATTCATTCGAGAAATGGAAGAACATATTTTAGTACTTAGAACACAGGTTTCGTTATGTGTGAGTTTATAAAGTCAATTCTTTTCCGAGTTTTCTCAATGGAAGGGTGATTGGCGCCTAATCTTAATATTCTTGCTTCTAAGTCTTCTATATAAATATCAAGAGCTTCACGAAATTTTCTTTGTGAGAACAGTATGTTTGCAATGCCGCGTCGGGATCGCAAGGTATCAGGATGCCCAGGACCTAGTAAATTGACTTGAAGTTCCACATTTTTTCTGAAGATTTTTAAAGATTCTTCTTCTTGTCCCATGTGCAGGAGTGTGACAGCGATTTCAGTTGATGTTTCTAAAGTTTCCTGATGATGGAAGCCGAATATTTTTTCCTTTGCTACAGAAATATTTCTAATCATTTTTAATGCTTCAGAGAACTTCTCTTGTTTTCGCAGTATTGTAGCAATATTAGTCTGAATCCTCAAAGCCCAAGGATTGATTTCGTAGTAATCTGTTAGGGTCTTCAAAATTTCTTCATTTACTTTCAGAGCCATTTCAAATTTGTTTTGTTTGTATAATAATTCAGCCATACTGGTTAGAGTTGCTAAAGTCTCTCTGTGATTCAATCCAAGCACTTCTCTTTGCGTTTCGGATATTTCCTCGTAGTTTTTTAGAGCTTTCTGTTCCTGTCCCGTACATTCCAAAGTTAATGCAATGAGACATTTAACTGTCAATGTTTCTCTGTTTCTGTCTCCAAGAATACTTTGTAGGGTTTCGTGAACTTTTTGTGCTAAACTTAAACCTCCGTTATAATCACCGTAATATACCATAAGCAAAGCGACTTGTTTCTGAATGTCCAAAACTGCTGGATCATCCTGGTAAAAAATATTAATTCGTTTCTGCAAAACTTCTTGATATAAATTGAATGATTCTTCAAAGTTCCCGTGCCTGTAAAACATCTCAGCCATTTTTAGTGGAATAAAAACATCTGTTTGAAAAATTTCTTTTAATTCATCGGTATCTGGGTGGTCGTTGATAATAGCAACACTAGTCAGAGTTCTATATTGTAGATTTTTGGCTCTCACCACTGCTTTTGCTATATCCATGTCTTCTATCGCTTTCAAATCTTCCATACTCGAACGATCCTTGCTTTCAATTTTAAGGAACATTTTCTTCAAAAATTTTAAGATGGTGATAACATCTGTGTTGGTCGAGTAATGAAGAGGAGTTTTACCAGAATCACTTGTAGCTTCGAAGACTGCACCGTTACACAGCAGATCTTTTGTAATCCCGTAGTGAGAAAACTTGGCAGCGTAATGTAAAGATGTCCAACCATTTTTAGTTCGTGAATTTGGATTTGCTCTGTACCTGAGCAAAATATTCACAATTCTTTCATAGCCTTTCCAAGCAGCATAGTGAATGGAGGCAGTGTTCTTTGCGTTCTTTACGTTTACAAAGTTAAATTTCAAAATATCTAAGCCCGCCATGAGAAGGCCAACTAATTTGAAACGACTGTTACTTTGCACAGCTGAAAACAGATTTGATGCAAACATAAGAGAGATTTTAATACGCGTATTCCACCATTCTGTGACTTCCAGTGGCGTTTTTGCGTTCTTGTCACATGCGTCGTAAAATGCACCTAACTCTAGTAGAGTGAGCAAAGCATTTAAGTTGCCCATTTCACCTGCTGTGTGAAGAGGAGTAGCACCATCTGTGTTGACAGCATTCACATCTGCTCCGTTTTCAAAAAGAAACTTGCAGATTTCGGAATGATTTCCAGCGGCTGCATAGTGCATTGAAGTCCAATCATTTTCTCCTCTTTCGTCTACAGCAATCTCAAGGTTCAAAAAATATTCTAGGATATCCAAGTATCCTTCTTTTGCAGTCATATGTATAGGTTTAGCACCTGATGAGTCCATAGAATTGATGTCGACTTTATTTTCAATCAGGAGCTCGATTATTTCTAGAGAACCAGAACATGCAGCAATATGCAGCAAACTACGATTTTTTTTACCTTTAATATTGAGGATGTTGGGATTTTGCAATAGAACTTCAACAATATTTGTTTGTCTTGATTCAATTGCTAATTCGATGGAAGTTTTTTCTTTGGCATCTTTGACGAGATAATCGACACCTGAATTCAATAAGATCTCCACCATTTTAGAGTTTCCTCTGGCAGTGGCTATGAGGAGAGGAAGTTTGCCATCTTTTGATGATATATTCGGATCGGCACCTTTCGATAATAACAGTTGGGAAATTTCACAGTCGTCCTTTTCTGCTGCTATTAGAAGAGGTGTTCTAAAATTTTCATCCATGACATTCAATTCGTCTTTTTTGCTTTTCTCTAACATTTTCTTCACAACACTAATATGACCGAATATCACAGCCATATGAAGAGGATATTCACCGTTTTGAAAATTAGCAGCCCCGACATTCGAATTCCTAGATAAGAAAAAATCTACAATGTTTTCATGTCCGTGTTGAACAGCGGAAAGAAAAAGACTTCTTTCTTGAACAGTATTCAAGTTTGCTCCCTTTTTGATTAAAAGCTCTAGAATTTTTTTATTATTTTCGCTGACTGCAAGTTTTAAAGCAGTACATCCTTTTTGATCTTCCGCATTAATATCAGACCCATTGGCTAATAAGAAATTTATTACCTCTTCACGACCGCCCAGAGTAGCCAGGTGCAACGCTGTCAAACCAGATTCGGTTCTAATATCTACATTACAGCCTTTCTGTATGCAATAACTTACAAAATTAATGTCTCCATAATAAGCTCCATAATGGAAAGGATTTATATCAGTAGCGTAAGAAAATTCAAAAGTTACTTCTTCCTGAATAAGAAAGTCTGTCATGCCTTTCCTAACAAATATTTCTAACGGAAAGGTACCTGTGTTGTCTTTGATTAGTATATCAGCCTTCATTTCTATAAGTAATTTAACCACTTCCTTGCGCTCCTTCCTGGAACTCAAGTGCAATGCGGTGTCGCCATTGCCGTCTTGAGCATTGATGTCAGCACCTCTGTTTACTAGAAACTTAACTGTGTCCGCGTGCCCTTCCTCTGCCGCGAAGTGAAGAGCAGTAGAGTCAAGGTGAACGCTCCTAGCTTTAACATCCACTCCACGATTCAATATCAACTCCACAACAGCCAAGTGGCCTCTAGAAGCTGCTCTCTGCATGGCCAAAATCTTGGAGTTCGTATCGGCACCATTCAGAAGTTCTTCGACAAGTTCACAATGACCGAAATAAGCGGCGACATCTAAAGGAGTAGCCCCGTTTCCCGATGAACGTGCAACAGCAGCTCCTCCTTCCATCAAAAGTTTCGAAACAGCAAAACTACCATCTTCGGCTGCAAGATAAAAAGGTGTAAAGCCATTTAAATACGTAGCATTAACTTCTGCTCCATGCTGCAACAGAATGCCAATTGTTGCTACATCACCGCTATCTACAGCTAAGTGCAGTGGTGTTAATCCTTGTACATTTTGTGCATTCACGTCGGCTCCTTTTTTAAGTAAAGACTGAACTACTTCAGAATGGCCTCCACTTGCAGCAGAATGCAAAGGCACATAATCCATGTCGGATTTGAAGTTGACATCTACTCCATTTTCGAGCAAACTATCAACTATATTTAAATGTCCCATTGCAGCTGCTAGATGCAAAGCCGTAAACCCATAAAAGGTTTGATTGGCATCCACACAGGTTTCGTTTTCCAAAAGAGCAGTGACAACGTTAAAATGGTTCTCCAGGACAGCATAATGAAGAGGAGCGTATCCGAATACATCATTGAAAAGTGCATTTGCTTTATGCTTTAAAAGCAGCCTAACGACACTTTCGTGGCCTTTCTTAGATGCAATGTGCAAAGGAGTTTTACCGTTGATATCTTTTTCGTCGACTGGCATTTTCATTTCCTCTATCAAATATTCAACGATTTCTTCCATTCCTGAATTTGCTGCAACGTGTAGAGCAGTTTGATGGTTATCATCCTTTGCATATACGTTGAGGTTGAATTTGAGCAAGAATTTTAAAATTTCCGGATTTGGAGCTCTAGCAGCAAAGTGCAAGGCAGTACTCGAATTGAGATCTCTGCCATAAACATCCACACCTTCACTGATGAAATCCTTTACTCGTTTTATATCACTTCCCTCAGCCAGAGAAACGAAAAATTGTTTTTGCTTTTTCATAATTGATAAGTCATTTTCATGAGAGTTCTTTGACTTAACAGGGTCGTTCTCTACTTTCTTGCCAAGTTTCTCCTGCAAAATATCCTTAACTTCAATAATCTTTTGTGCATTCAATAGAATGTTTGTGAAATTTTCTCCCAAGATCATATCAACCAAAGCATTACCATGAGCTACATGATTTCGTAAATTCCTACCATAAGCCGTGGGATAATAACTGTCTAAATAAAAATTGATATGAGTGAGTTGATCTTTCAAGCCTTCAATTACGGACAATATATCCAATACTAACATTTCAACTAAAATTTGCAATTCCATATTTTTGTCGCATGCTTGCAACTTCTGGACGGATAAACCCTCTAAATTATGATTCTTTAAAACACTTCTCAGCAGCGAAATTTTGCGAGTCAACTGCTGTGCAAAGTTGGGCTTCAGAGTATAAACATTTTTGGCAAACGTATAAGGTTTTACTTTTTTATGAATGTGAATCATATGCTTGAATTCCTCGATCCATTTAATATTACCCATGCGAAAAACTACGAAATCAAAAATATCTAATAGAGTTTTTTCTAACGCTTCACCTCTTACACCATATTCTAAGAGCATTCGTGAAGAAATACTTTTGGCAATGAGATACAAATCATCCGAGAAAGATTTTAAATCTATTTGGTACATAAGAGACTCAATTGTTTTGCGAAAATTACAGATGTCTCTCATGATCTGTGTGCTGGAATAGTATTTATCTTCCGTATGTATCATTCCGAAACTGTTTTTAAGAGTTTCACTCAATTCTTCGTGGACTTTTTTCAAATTCAACTTCTTGTCTGCGATCATACTTAGAATTCTACGAAATTGTTCTTTCTCACTGCGTGATTTCCTTTCTATCAAAGCTTCGACATCCAAAACTAATTTCTTAAGCATCTGAATTTTTTCTGGATTGCAGTATTCCGCCATTTCCATTTCATCCGGCAATTTTTGCAGAAGGTCGTCACACTGTGGAAAAAATTTCCACATGATGGTCACATCCTGTTCTTTGATTCGATTCAGTATCACTTTGTTTTCTGTTAAATTGTTTTTGAGGAAACATTTTACCATTACTTTATTGACTTTATCGATGTCAATTTTTCCATCAGTCACAAAATGATCATTTTCAGTTAACAACGAAGTAGAATCGACATTCAACACAGCATGCTTCAGGAATTTCATTATTTCTTTCTTATCACTGGAAATAAGAGAATCCAAGAGCTCAGCTGCGACATCAGGCGATTGTCGTGGAATTTTAGTTGGCTTGGCTTCAAGAACATCATGAAGTCTGAGAAACATTTTCTTTGAATAAATTATTTCCTTATCGAGCTCTACCTCAAGATTTGAAACCAGCTTTTCTAGCTGTCCAATTTCCCCCAGGTTCAAATGTTTGGCTTCTTCCAGAACTTTCGTGAATGACGCCACCGAAGTGTGATTTTGCTCAACAAATATTTTCCTGCTGTCGATGCTTTCGTGACTGATCATTCTGCTAAGTAGAGTCATAATAACCGCTATCTTTTTCTTGTATAAAATGTCAGAGATGGCTGAACTGATTTTGGTGATATCAGCCTGTATGTTGACGAAGAAGGTGTTAGCATTCTCTTCAATCTCGCTTCTCAGACAAAATGCTTCAAGATGCGACAAGGAATTCCTCAGGCTCGTAATTATATCTGACACATTTTTTGGTAACACAGAAAGAAGAAAAGCAGCAGTGGAGTCCGATAGCTTCGGTGCAGTTGGTGTATTGTTAAAATGTTCTCCCGTGACTTGGAGTGCTCTGGTAATGAGAATATGGCCTTCTTTTTTTCTAGGATCAGCAGATAAAGCTATATTCGTGTATTTCTTTATTTTCTCTAAGGTGTATAAATCCCTAATCTGTGCGAAATCGTTATACAAGTTCTCGAAGAGTTTGTTTTCTTCTTTTTCGATAACTTGCTTTCGTATGATTTTTTTATTAGGTACTTTACTGATGTCTACGGTATTTAATTCTTCTTTCACACACTCGAGTCTCTTTGAAAAATTTTCCAGGTGAGACAGCAGTCTCTGCTTATTTAACACGAAATAGTACAATGGCTCAAATCGGAAGGCTTTTAAGCAAAACCTTAAAAAAATTATCAAGCAGAATTCCATTTCTTCCCAAGGCACCTTGTCGTAAGTGAAATTCAATTGAGATTTGATGGTATGGATATTTTGAGCAATGAATTTTGCGGCAAGTAAAAACTGTTCATCCAGTTCATTCTTATCGTCACAATAATTTGTAACGACAAAAGCAATCTTTTCAAGAACAAATTCAATTCGAAGCATTAGAAGATCTTTCGCATTGTTGGGTTGATTTTTCTGAGGTGAATTATTGTGAAAAAATCGGAGATCAACCAATTTCTTCTTAACGTGCATTTCCATATCTTTTGTTAAAGGAACATTTCTTATCGATAGCTCATGGAATGCCTTTGAAAGGATGTCGTCTAGCTTCTGAGTATCTTTAAAATAAGAATTTGGCCACTTATCGATCAAAATTTCGAGAAGACTGGTCACATTGGAACGGATGGCATAATAAAAAGCATTGTGGGACTCCTCGTCTTCTTCCTCCGGTGAAAGATCACATTTGTCAATTCGAAAGGGTAAAACGAAGTTCACATTTTGGTCTGTAAGTAAATAGTCCAAGATTTTTCCCGCTGCAGTTTTACAAGCAAAAGTTATCAAATTTATTTTACCTACGGCTTCTAACGCGATTTGTTCATATTTTTGCATCACTTCAGAACTCTTAGAGGCGATAACATAATTTAACAAACTATTCAAAGTTTCAAAACTCTCCTCATCATCATTTAGAACAGCATTCTTAATTTCACTGAGAAGTTGAATATAAAAATATTTGACACTTACTGCATTCAGGCCGTTGTATTCCAGCACAAGTTGCTCTTTTGACTTCGAAGAGAATGTAAAACTTTTTTGTGGATATCTAAATAAATGCCGGTGCGTTCTTATAGAAAAGTAACTCACGATACTCAAAACACCACCCATGATCACTCGCTTCCAATGCTGGAGCAATCTCTCTTTTGACTCCGATTGCTTTTTAATTCCGGAAACAAGGGTGAACGATCGAGATAATAACGCTCCTATTTGGTCGAAAATGTTTGCTTCGTCCGAACTTCCCTGTGAGATACTAACTGAGAATGCAAATATGCCAAAGTGAAAGTAAGACAACCGTCAGGATTTATTTTTAGTCGTCTCATTCGGTGACGCAATCATCTAGTTGTTTTACATTGAGATAAGGAGATGCAGATAAATAAATGAAAAAATATGAAATGTATCTGTTATTATAAGTAAGAAAAAAGGAAATGTTTCACTAGTTTCACTTTTTCGATGTTGTAAGGGTAAAATTTATTCCCCCTGAGATATAGAGATAATCCACGCTCTCCGCCATTTTTTCTTCTAATTTCATACTGGGTTGCGGCTTGAGGATGAAAGTAAATGCAAATGTTGAAAGCTTTTTTTTTTTAAAAAAAAAAACGCTATCTCTTAAAAGTTGAACAGGGAAGTATTTGTTCGTGCCATGGACGAGTTTTCCAACTACGGCTTTCGACCAACGTCATCACTTCCGTCACAAAAGCCTTGAAGGTAAAGCAATCGCCAAATCCAGTTGGCTACTATTTTGAACGTTTTAATTGGGTTCTGCGTCTGAAGCGAGATTCATTTACTTTTCTTTTTTTCATTATCAATTCTTTTTGTCAGTTAGTTTCTTTAAGGAATTAGTTTTTCAAAATAACAAATGGCATACAACTCAGCTTTAATCTGAAGGAAATGTCATTTGAAATTCTTGCTTTAGAATTACACATTGCCAAAAAAGTGATAATTAAGCAATTAGGATAGTCTTACCACCAAAGCAGGTTTCAAGTTATATAGTATTTTGACTAAACGTTCAA
>BGPR01001902.1:1517-77478 GCA_013235015.1 Araneus ventricosus | reverse complement strand
ATACAAGTTTACAGTTTTGGGGATAAAACTACATGCCAAATTTATTTCGTCCAAATTATGATACAAGTTTACAGTTTTGGGGAGAAAACTATATGCTAAATTTCTTCCATGTAGCTCGTTGTCCTTTCGAGTTATCTGTCGACATGCACAATGGATGCACAGACAGACGTACTTCCACTAGAAGATTTCGTTCAAAATTTGATTAAATTCCACAATTTTAGTGTTATGATCGTACATGAAATTTCGTCTGTCTAGCTTGTTGCGTTTCTGAGACCATGTTGTTTCATGACTCATGTTGACCGCTCGGTCTAAAAAGTAGAAAATAATTAAAATGAAAAAATTCTAATTTTTAGAGCATTATAAAAAGTATATTTTAAAAATTTGTTTTTTAAAATACAGGGGCTGTTCGCACATTTTTTAGACGATTTTGTTTCTTTGTAGGAAAACTTCGTCTGTTTAGAAAAATTTATTTTCGAAATAATTACATTATTGAAAGTATAAGCTAACTTCTACATAAAAGTTTCCTACATAAAAGCTTTGTTTATATGCAAAATGAGGCTTTTCAAGAAGCGATGGATGGAAAGCTACGTTTTTTCTCTTTCCGAAGAGAGTTATTCTTAATCAGTTATTCAAAGACGCTGTTTAAGACATCGCTTTCTCGATATCGAAAGTCACGATAGGTAATATTGCTAATAGGAAAGGAAAAAAATCGCCAGTGTTTGGCTTCAAGTCCATAAATTTTTCCGAATACGTATCCAAGGAAAAAACGCATTTCTTCGAATATTGCAAAGATGATATCTTTAATGTTAAAAGAAAATCCTCCAAACCAAAGTTTGTTGAAAAAGCATTAAAATGCTCAGTATCAACTGTAAACAAAGTAACTAACACTGATTTGAATCTTAAAAAGGCGAAAAAATACAACGATCATCGTCTTTCTCCTCGACATATCGCTGAACGCAGAACACATTGCAGAATTCTTTTTGAAAAGAATTTATCAGAAGAAAAATGGAAAATTGTTGTAAAAATAGATGAATCTTGGGCATATTTAAATGACTGCAAGAATAAAAGATGAATTTAATATCACCAACTAGGAGAAAAAATCATAAAACTTGGTATTTAGAATTCAAAAGAAGTTTTTCTAAGGGATTTATTATTGTTGATGGTTTTTCATACAAAAGCAAACTTAAAGTAAAGAGAATGGAAAAAATATTATGATCAGCTCTACTTACAATCAGGAACATATTTTATCCCCAATTTTCAAATATGAAAGGTCAACTCTTTACTAACAATCCCATCAATCAATAGAACTGAATCAACACAAAGCAAACAGCTACACATCACAAACCACTGTCAATTACCTGAAAAAATAGAACAAGAAATGGGTACTAAGACTGTACCTTTCACAGATATTCTTGCTAAATCTCCTCATGTACCACCCTTGGATTTTTGAACTTCTAAAATGCGCATTATCCAAACGATGACATACAACCCTTTCTGGACTTGGAAAGCTGCTGAAGATGAACGGGTCAAACGACCTTTTCTACCAAGCTACCTACGACAGGCATTAATGTCATGTAAGTTACGATGTAGAAACATAATTAAGAATAAGGGTAATCAAACTGAACATTTAAAACACAAAAAAATGTAAAATAGTTTAGTAAATACTATATAAATCGCCTAAAAGATGTTCTGACACCCTTTGTATAATATTCGTTGAAATTAAAGTCAAACTACAACATTTTGCTAGTCTGAGATAGGAAATGTATCGAACTGAAACCAGATTGAATCATTCATATAATGGGAATGTTCTACTTAAATCTGTAAAAATGCCAGCGAAGAAGAATTAATACACCAAACTGAACAAACCCTTAATATGTGAAGATTTATTATGAAAATCGTGAGTAGAAACTTTTCTATATACAGAGTTCCCAAATAATGCCTCCAAAAGAAGCCTTGAAGAGGCGAGAAGCTCAGAAGGGAGATAGTAGGCATCAAGAGAGAAACAAAAATTTTCATAGAACATGGTACCGCAAACCACGTTTAGTCGGTGAAAATTCAGAAAATACTTAAACAGGTATTATGACAGAAAAGACAAAAATACAATAAATACAAAAAGCACTTATTTGACGGCATCATTACATTAAATGGGAGCCGACAGGCTCCGAGTTCGGGGATATGCGTGATTATGATTTATGATTACAATAAAACCTGTGGCGTACAGTATAAGGTGCAAAAAATAAGTACAAAATAAGTGCAAAAAGGTTAATAGCAAGAAAAAAATATTTACTGAATGATTCTCGGATTCCGAAACCCTCCGAGCTTCTGCGCATGCGCATGGCGGAGTTGATTTCCCCAAAATAGATGTGATGTTAAAAATGGAGGAGGAGATGTTTACATTTTCCTTAACATGACATAAGAAAGAACTCCGGAAATGAGCTCTACTTACGCATTAGCTGCTACCGCTTTCCGGAGTAAAATCGTTCAAAAGTGCTAGTTTTGGTATTTTGAAACGATCCGTATTTGACCCCATGATTTTAACTTAGCTTTTGGTAGATAGTGAAAGAAAGGGGACGAAGAGAAACGATTAGAGGAAATGTTCTAAGTTGGGCAGCGAACGTCATTTCACAGCTAATAGTGGCCGAGAAACGCGTGTCGGACACCCTCAAGGTTAAAAGGTGGTGATGCAATCCACGCTATGAGACCTTCCTTTGTCTTCGCAGGCGTCTCTAAACGAGGGATTTAAAAGGTTTGCAAAAGAAGAAGTCAAAGGGATTGAGGTACGGGGAGCATGGAGGCCAAATAACAACGAGAATTTTCTTCAAAATGTTGATATAATTTCATGTTATTTTATTGAAACAAAATATGTTTAGAAGAAGTACCGAAAATGAGCAAGGGTCGTTTATCTCAACATTCATTACAATTGAACAAAAGCATTCTTAAATATTTTTCCCATCTACAATTTTTTTTCCAGCAATTGCTACTTTTTTGCATTTGTGTCAGAAGAAAAAAAAATTAAAATATTCATAACTATTCATAAAAATTCATTCATTTTAAACTATTCGTATTTTCTAATTTTTTTTTATTTTTCTACTTTTTTAGTTTAGAAACTTTTACATATGGAGAAAAAAATTATTTAGCAGAACCATTACCTTAATGCATGTGAAAAGATCTTAGAGAAAAGTTGTTTTACATATGATCCTCATTATTCTTAAACGATTTCCTCAATTTCCAGTATTGAAGTTTGTGCAACTATTTCTAGTATTCCGTAATGCATTAGCATCCAGCTATTTATTGATTTTAATCATAGGACGAGGTGAAATACTTTCATCACATCATCCATCGGAAACCTATAAAATGCATTATCTATAAAAACAGATAAAGTGTTTTTCTCGTTTACAAAGAAACTAAATTGGGTAGCGGTATTTATAACGATTACTGAAGGTATTGTATTCATTACACAGATTATAATTCTTTAAAGAAGATTGTTGGATAGAACCTTTGAATTTAAAATCATTAAACTTTCTATTGTTGGAAATACAAAACAGTTTCTGAGGCATAATATGTAACCGTAAAGTTATTGGTATATTTAACGTATTGACTTATTTAATGTAGATACTGCTTCTAATTTCTGAACAAACTTAATAGTTAAAAACTGAGTCGATTTCTATGAATAAATTCTTTAAAGATATTTATTCCCTTAAACATCTGCAATTGATTAATGCAAGCTATTATTTATACATAAAAAAATATTGCCAATAAATTTTCATCTATACATTTGCGAAAATACATTTAGGAGAGATATTTAGAACTTTAACCCTCTGAGCGACCAATCATTTTGAACTTTTACCTGTCATGTTAGAAAATTTAGCTTTTAAAGTAAATGAATCGATCCTTTTTGCATTTAATTATATCTCTGAAATATTAAGAATGCTTTATCCATGATTGTTAGTGAAAATATACATATAAATACAAGCTATCCGATTTTGAACTAAACATGAAAAACGGAAAAAGACGTTTGGGACGCTCGGAGGGTTAAAGAAATTTCTTTTTTTTCACAACACATTATTAATATGTAGATAATTATAGTGGCACTTTATATTTAGGACAAACACTATTATCTCTAGATATTATGAGCTATGCATAACACAAAGATATTGTAAATATATCTCAATGTTTCATATGGGCTTTTTATATGGGAAATTGCTTATTATTTACCAAAAAATTATTTTTTTGGTGCCTCGGTGAATGAAAAAGTCACTTTCAATTGATGTGCATTTTAAATGTAACCGGGTTCCTTCGAAATTAGATTTAAAATTTTGAAATATTTATAAATAAAATGAAGTACATATTTACGTGTTAAAAGTATTATTATTATGTTACATTAATTAGTGCTTAGTATTTTATCATTTAATCTATATCGTTTATGAAATGCTTTTGTAAGCAAAGCACTTTACTAAAACTAGCATGATTGAGGAACATTCATTAGAGGAACAATTTTATGAGTTCTATCCTTTGGTTGCATTCTTCAATAGCATCATTAGAAAACTGGTAGACTGATGTGTGCTTGAGCAACGATCTTCTCAGGCACGTAGCTGCAGCTTTCCTAGTGTTCCTCTGATATAAACTCAAATGTGGGTCAGTTTCCCCTAAAAGTCCCCCAAGAAGCTAACCTACTCCCACAGCCATATTTCTACCTACGTGCTCCAAGATCGCTTTGGCCAACAATAGATGCCACATTTCCGCTATCAAAGTGTCCTTGACTCATGACTTGGCTAGCATGTATAGACTGATGGATTTGGACTTGGCTAGCATGACCTTGATTCATGAATTATGCTAGACCAATTGGGATTAGAATCATAAAGACAAAACCATTTTTTAGTATATATATTACATGTAGGAAGTTCTTCTGAAGTTTTAGAACAAATTATATTTCTACAGTTTACTTGAAATTTTTAAAATAAAATTTAGTGGTTAGTTTGAAGGAGTTTATAACTTAATAAAAACTAATAAAGTAATAATAATTAATAAATTCAATTTTCCTCCAAAATTCACTAATAAAAAATTTTGTTCTGCACAGCAATGAAGAAATATTGTTTGATGTCAAAATAGATCAATAAATTTTTAGCAATAAGAAGCCAAATTTTGCAGTTTTCTATAAATGTTTCATTGAATACATGCGTTCGATATTTGTTATTTACGTCATTTAATATTTAAAAAAATACTACTGAATATTTTAGTTGTTTTTTATGCCTTAAACGTCTGATTTTGAAATACAACCACTTTACTTTATTGACTTTCATATAAACCAAGCATCATTATATTGCTTGATAAAATTGCAAACATTTTCAACATCTCAAAAGCATTTATAAAGTTCTTTCATATCAGTATTTATATTATAATTCATTCTCATAAATTTCGATTTTAGTTAATACAAAACATTCGAAAATAAAAAAAGAAACAATTTTTAAAAAATAATCTTGTTTAACACCGAAATATGGATTTTATAGCTGTTTATTCTCATTTTATTTTAACGTATTTATTTCGTATTTAATCCCGTTTCAAGCGCAAGTAACTGAAAACAATGGAGGATTTAGCATTTTTGATACCTAACAATGAAGATTCTTTACATTAACTTTGAATAAATAACGTATGAATCACCATATTTATGAAAACTACGACCTAATTAAGCTTCTCTTCAATGGAAAATGAAACAGTGGATTAATTTAAGCTCTTGAGGTATGATCAAATTTTGTTACGAAATTAAATGCACTTTGGAAAAGAAAATTGTTTTCTGTACGAATGATATTAAATTAAAATATTCTCTTCTTTTACACCATTAGATATACGAGATAAGGGTTAGTTCGGAAATAACATATTCTAATTAGTTTTTGTTTTGGTTCAAGAATTTGACTCTTAATAGTCTTCTCTTAAAACCTAGGAATTAAACAAAACAAAAACTTGGATTTCTTTTCAGAATTAATAAATGCCTTACATTGTAAAAGCATGGAGTCATTTCCTAAATTATAAATACTGTGCATCCATCCTGAGAAAGTTGCAATGATTTATTTTTGTTCATGCAAATGGACCTACTGTAATAAATAATTAAGTCATTGAAAATGAAGCAATTTTTAGACATTAATCTGAATAAAGTTTATAATTTCGATTATGATTTTTTTGTAAAATTATGTGCTATATTATCATCGAAAATTTTCGATGTATTCTTTCATGGCCATAACTGTTCAGGTAAAAATGCTTACAATTACGATTTTCAATTTAGAAAATAAGACAAACTAAATAAGAAATAGATTAATAGCATAAAATAAACAATAAAATAACAGTCATTAACCCTTTATAAGCCCATGGTAAGTATACTTACCACAATTTCATCCATTTTTAAATACATTTTTTGAGGTTGGCATAAGTTCTCGACAAATTTTTCGATGAAACAAAAAACCTAATTTTTACAATTTCTTTTCTCAAACCATAACGGAGTGTTTGGACTTGATAATTAATTATTAATTAGCAAAATTAATTTACAAAAAATTAATGTTATCGAATACGCTAAGTAAATTTATTTTTTTGGAATGAATCTTAATCCCAAAGTCATTTTACTATAACACTACTAGAAAAAATGCCCTTTAAAGGGTTGAAATATAAGAAAATTTTTTCAAAAAATACAAAAAAAACTAAAACTTTTGTTTACATAGAATCATGCTGATTCTAAATTTTGCAATAAAAAATAATCTATGCTTCACAGCATCAATGACAGTTTTAAAAATGGCTGTTGAAAATTTAAAGTAATAGATCACCAAGGTGAATTTTCATGGAAACATACTTTTATTTATGAAGAGTTTTGTACGGCAAACGAGTTTGAAGGTTTTAGAAACCCACCATCTTGAATTATTAGGTTGGTACAAAAATAATTGTGCTTTTTCTGCCTGTAGTCTTTAAAAGCAGTTTTAAGAAATCAATTTATTTAATTCTGTTCGTTTTATATACCACTTCAAAGTACGGAATTTGCTCTTTAATTTTATATGATAGTGGTTCGATTTTCATTATTTTTCTTCGTTGTTTAAGACTGTTACAATAAAAATTAACAAAATCGAATCAGCACAATATTGTTGTAAGAGCTTAAAGTTCACTTAAAGTAGCAGAAGCTGCCAATAATATCAACAGTGCCTTTGAACAGAGAACAGACAAAGAGCGTACAGCACAACACTGCTTCCAGAAATTTCGTGATCGAGATGAGAGTCTTGAAAATGAACGGTCAAGTAAGGGCCGTTATTGAATCAGAACAGGCCGAGAAGTTGCTGAAGAACTTAAAATTAATCACATAACAGTGGTAAGGCACTTGCACCGAAATGGAAATCTAGAAAAGTTTCGCAAGTGGGGCCCCACATGAACTGAACAAACAAAAGATTCGTCGTTATGAGGCCTGCTCTGCACTTTTCTCACTCAAAAGAAATTACCCATTCTACATCACGTTGTTACATGTGATGCAAAGTGGTGACGAGGGGGACAATTTAGTTTAGTTATATAAATGTCCCGTTTTGAAGCAACACGAGGACTATTTGGGGAAGGACCTCGTAATTTTGAACCGCTGTCAGATGACGAATACGACATCTGAGCTGGTGTCGCCCCTTCAACCCTTCACCAAACTTCCGCACCACACCAGCAGGAGGACGTTTGGTCCCCTATGTATTATTTAACGTGCAACAGACCCACATATATATCAGTGGAATCAAGTTTCGAATCTAGAATCCTCCTGCCCCGAAGCCTGGACCTTACCACTAGGCCACCGCGGCCCCAACAAGGAAGACAACTTCACAAATTGACTTCCATTTGTATAAATCGAAAAAATACTTTCCCACTGTACATTCTCTATTGGGAAAACCCTTTAGACAGTTCACCAACAACAACCAGCCGACGGGTTTCGACAATTTTTATTTTGTATCAAAGCTTATGACGTTTAAATTTGCAATGAAGGGTCGTCTGCCCTCCAACACCCACATTTTCGAAAGAAATCGAAAAAGCTCTTCTACATCGTTCATTGTCTATATGCTTTTCGATTTCGCTCGAAAATGAGGGGGGGGGGGAGGCGACCCTTGATGACATATCTAGACGTCATAAGTTTTCATATGAAATAAAAATTATCGAAATACGTCGAGTGGTTGGTGCTGGCGAACTGTTTTACCATATTATTTTAAATATATAGATACCAGCAGTTCCATCATAATGGCGTGTCAAAAATATTGTAAAATACCTATTGTAGGTGATGGGAACGGTTTATTTAGGGCGATATCATTCTGTATTTATGGATGTGAAAACTTTCATGCCGAAATTCGTGAGAAAGTTATACAAAACATTACAGCTAGATGAAGTTTATTGAATGATTTTACTATTTTAAAGGAATCTGTTGTCTACAAAGAATATGAAATCTACTACGGTTTTCTGGTCTATTCCACTGATCTTCATGCAGTATTTAAAACTGAAAAAAGTAGTGGCTGAGAGCCTCGAAGCAGCGAGGTGGCAGGGACAGTAGTGATCAAAGTGAGTGCTGGCCGCGAACCCGCCCGGAGGGCGGCTAGTTCTTATTTAATTTAGAAATTTAAAAATGATGTATTCAAAATAGTTTTAAATAAAGGGATAAAATTGGCATTGGTTGTTATTGATACAAGCGACAGATACTCTTCATTATACTATTACTGTAGGTTAAAATGTCAAATTAAATATAAGTGAAGCACCATTGGTGAAAATAGCTTTTAAAAACAAGAAAATCAGAAGAAATTATTTGAAATCATCTTTGGGATAAAGCCGACAAACCTTGCCTTTTGAAATAACCTATAACAATAAAGCTAGAGTAACGTCTTAATTTTGAAAATAATTTGCAAAAGGCTTCATCTTGTGTCTTTAATGTAATATTAAATAATATATTAATTTTCATTTCAGTTTTTGTTATATATACTTTTAATACATTAGTATTTTTATTAAAAAGTTTAAAAAATCAATTAAAATCAAGAATGGTAAAAGTAGGCTGACTTCTAAAAATCGAAATTCTCACAATATACTGATAGCAACGATAAGCATTGTTTGTCTAATACTACCTGATCTGTGATGCCATGGGGTTCTCAAACAACACCAATTTGCACTCGATTTCAATTTAACGAAGTGTTTCCAACCAAACGTTGGAAAAAGGATTAATAGACTTATTTTGATCAATACCGAATCTGACCTTTAACTGTGTTAATCGAATAGTATGATAGAGTCAACAATAACATTTAGAATTTACCAAGGTATCTTTAGATTCTATTACTATAAATTATCTAATTTATATTCTACAGTATATGGACATTAACGTGCGTTAAAAAACTTCTTGGTCTTCAACAAAAACCTCATAAATTTAAACACTCATACTTTGATACAATAGCATTTACTTTCCTTAAGATACTGGTTCACTTTTCTTCTCATTACGAGAAATGGGGTGAAGAATGGGAGTTTCAGTTTCAAGTGACGCTCAAACAATTTAAGAAGTTAGATCTCTTAATTTTGCCTTAGTTTCCTTAAGGATTGCTCTTTTAAGCGTCTAAAGTGTTATTTCCAGTTCGCCAGCTAAGTTCCATAATAAGCTTCTAAACCAACGAAGCCAGTCTATAAGCTAATTAAAACTTTCGCCTTCATCAAATTCTTACTCGAGCAGAATATATCTCAGATAGAAAAAGAGATGTTTGTTATACTTTATCGAGGAATAAATTTCTTTTCGTTTCACTTTACCATGGTAAGAGTTCTTCTCCATACTTTAAATGTTCTTCACTAAAACAACAATGTGATGTCTTGATTGATATAACCTTTGGCTATTTTTTAGGCTAAAACTGCAACTATAGGAGTTAAAATCTGAGATTTCATGGAGAAAAATTGAACTTAGTCATTTTCTTAAGGCTAATTTTAATTCAAATTATTTTTTAATTTAAATTATTGTTAATTAATTATATAATTATTTTTATTGCACTATTAGTTAAGTTTAATTTATTTAAATGATTTTTAAATTTAAGATTTGCACCATGAAGAGAATACGGCAGAAATCAAAACAAATGGCAATCTAGAGGTTCAAGGTTCTATACTATACGAAAAACGCAACGAATTTCTTTATTTCAATTCTTCAATTTTTTGTGTAGCGCCAAAGTTACATTGCTCTCTGATCATTAGGATGGAATACAAAAGATTTTCTTTTGATTAATTTTGACCACTCCTTTCTATTACTTGCTTTGATCTTGCGAATTTCAGATATCAATATTATTCATTAAATCCAAGATGCATCATGATACATGAGTATCTCCCAATCTCTCCAAACACAAAACATTACCATTCTTGTCGTGTGTAGTAGCTTGGCCAACATCTGTGACGCATCTTTCACGATATTTTTTAATATTATTGTTGTATGTGATCCATCATTCATTTCTGTAATGAGACATTTAAAAGATAAATCCATTTCATTAAATTTCCGCAGCTGGAAATATGAACCACGAAAATTTCCACTATTGAAACAAGTAGCATTCAAACATCGAGATACTTGTGAAATAAAGAATTCTTTAAATTGTTCAAATCGTTTTGCAGATGAATGCTTACGCTCTGTCAAAAAAGTAGACGGACACTAAAAATTTGTAAATGTAAAGCTCTTTGTTTTGAATACTGTTGTTTCAAATTATACACTAGTCATATCGTCGAAAGAAATCCACGGTGACGTAAAAGTTTTAATAAACACCAGTTTATATTTAAAGTTAAATAGATATATATACTCCTACATTGTCAAAAAAGTAGACGGACAAACCATTTGAGGTGCTTTTCTTCTAGTTTCTTTGGATAATTTTTTGTAACTTTTTATCATGTATTTACTTGGATAAGTCAGTTAGATCACCTTCATTTAAAATATAAAATTAATTTCTTTCAAAAACTTTAAAATTTTACTTTGATTGTTATTTGAAGTTGGTTGCCATGCCTAGAGGAATTTCTTTAACAGAATTCCAAAAAGGTCAAGCCATAGCCTACAGAAACGATGGAAAACTATTCGAGAAATCGCAGGTATTTTAAAAATTGGTAAAAGTGCAATTGCAGAATTTCTAAAGAATCCTGATGCTCATGGAAAAAGGAAAAAAACTGGAAACCCCGAAAACTAACGCCAAAAGAGCAAAGAAATCTTCTCCGACAGCTTAAAAAAAAGAGGGGCTAGCATCCCTACCGCGCAGCGTGAATCTGGACTTACCCATATAACAAGACAGACAGCGTTTAATTATGTGCAAAGAAGTAAACAGTTTCAATTTAAGAAACGAAAACATCATCCTAAATGGACTAAAAAACATATTGCTGATTGACTGGCGTGGGGTAAAATATATATGTCCTGGACCACTGAATGGACATCCGTTATTTTCTCTGATGAGGAAGGGTTCAATTTAGATGGTCCAGATGGTTTTCAATATTATTGGCACTGCCTGAAATAAAAAGAACAATATTACTCTACTCGTCAACAAGGAGGAGGAAGTTTGATGGTATGTCTTGCTGTTGGTTTCGGTGGTAGATCAAGTTTAGTTTTTACCAAAGGTAGACAAAATCACAAAGATTATATACAACAGCTGGAAACAGAACTTCTCCCATACGGATCCGATTGGGGAGGAGAAAAGTGGATATATCAACAAGACGGAGCATCCATTCATACCGCTGAAGGAGTTAAAAAATGGTTTGATGACAATAATGTTCAAGTTTTGCCCTGGCCAGTCAAAAGTCCAGACTTCAATATTGTCGAAAATGTTTGGGCTATGTTAGTTGAACGTGCTTACGGACAAGGGAGGCAATATGAAAATGTCAAGGAATTCCACGAATCTCTTGATTCAGTATGGAATACTTTTTGCCAAAAAGACATTCAAAACCTTTATGATTCAATGCCAAACCGTGTGTTTGAACTAATACAAGCAGGTGGTAAGAAAACCTCTTATTAAAACTTTAAATTTCACACCATTTTTGTGATTGTCCGTCTACTTTTTGACAACTTTACCAACGACATTTTGTTTGTTGTATTTGTTAATATAATCTTACGATAATTAATACAAATTCATGTGTTTTACAATACATTTTATTTGATTCTTATATAATTATGTATGCAAAAATACGCTGACAATTTTTTCACAAAAGATTCGTTGAATAAATATGTTTTTTTTTCATGAAATTAAAGTGTAATTTTACGTCCGTCTACTTTTTTGACAAGGTGTAGTTCTTTAGTGATGCAATGACTGCTTATGGATCTATTCTTGGTCTACTTTCTATGATCGGCATTTTCATCGCTCGATTGACTACTTGAATTTTTGAATATTTAGTTTCTTATTATGCAACGGCTGCTTATGCTTAAGTCTTAGTCTACTTTCTATGGAATTTCAGCGACTTTTGCAGTGCTTGATAGAGTAGAGAGAGTAGTACTTTCGACATTATAATTTCGATCATGAAAACAAATAACGAAAAAACTGTTGTATATATGCGTTTTTCAGAATAAGAAACTATAACAACTCTTCTGTACGCCAACAGATGGCATCGCTTAAATTCCGGTCTGAACTCTGAACTCCATACCTCTATTTTAACTTCCTTATAACTCTGCTTAATTGTATCTGTATTATGTTCCTTTTTTGTGTGTATGTGCCGTGATGTGCTTCGCTTAATAAATTTCATTATCTCTCAAAAGGCAGTGCTCTGGTTCCCACTCAGTGGTCAAAAATGGATTAAATAATATGCCTTTTATTTCGATGACTTGAATCTGCTATGCAGACGCACTTCGCATTCTACCGAGAAATGAGGTAAGTGAAATTTTTTCACTTACACTTTTTAATTAGAATATAATTAATTTTCCAACAAAAACATGGTAATGAACCTCAAGATCTCGATGAATCTCCACGTTTTAGGTCGCCCTGAGTTCGAAAAAAACATTTTTGGAATTATATACATGAACACGATAAAAACCAGCGGGAGTGGCCTCCTCTAAACTTTCTCGTATACTTTTCAAACATTTGTCATTTCCCTTCCCCCGGCGTTGATAAAAAGTTTGAACCAACTGTAACCCAGAATGCAATGACTATCAGAAAGTTTTTCATTGTTGATTATAGTGATAGTAAAATATTGAGGTGAAGAATCATATTCAAAGAGATACGTATGTATTAAAACTTCGCAATATTTTTTTTAAATCAAACTCGAGCAATGCAAGTTCCGCGTGCGGAGAAGAAAACAGGAGAATAGCTTGCGCATGCGCAGAGATTGCTTCGAATACGCAAGTAAAACGAGACGCCCTAAATGTTTGCTTCCTTACAAAATCTCGCTGCCAGAATTGGTTTTTGGCAAACTGCCAAGTTTTCGGAGTCTCCCTTCTTTGCACAGGCATTTATGCATGCGCATGGAGTTGAACAAGTATGCTATTATACAGACCGACAGACAGTCAGCCCGTTGACGGATTTGGCCCAAAATGTTATACGGACCTACATTCATGACGATAAATCTGTGTACCAAATTTTATCCATCTGGCCTTTCAAGTTTTTGAGTTATAGCGTTCGCATGACCTCGAACATACAGACAGACAGACTTCCCGTTGACGGATTTTGTCCAAAAGTTGATAGAAACCTACAAATTATGTTTAAAGACCACATACCAAATTTCATCCCCGTAGCTCTAATAGTTTTCGAGTTATCGTGTTCACAGACACACACACAGACAGACATAATTCCAAAATTGTGTTTTTCGGATTCAGGGAGGTCTAAAACGTGGAGATTCGTCAAAATCTCGAGTTCGAATTTTTTGACGATTACAATACTTTCTCTTTGTATACTTCGTATACGAGAAAGTAAAAAGTGAGCAAGAAAAAGCAAATTTGGTGTATGGTGCTTAGAGCCAAACAGTAAACTAATCACCAACTTCATATTTTGGACTAAATTCCTCAGAGAGTAGATCTGCTGTCTGTTGTCTGTATGTAAATACTCCGATACACACTCAAAAGCGTAATAAACTAGTAGATAAGTGATATTTAGAATGTTATCTTAACACCGAAATTGCTCATCTGTATCAAATTTTGGACCAAATCGATCTATGGGAAAAATATAAAATGCATACTGTATTTTCTTCACAATGCTACGAAGCGGAACACAAAATGTGCCGTTTTGTGTACATATACAAGAAAGTCGCAGGCAGTCGACTTCCGCTGATTAAAAACAAAAGTTTAAAAAATATAGAACAACATCAAAAGATATCTTATTTTCAAGATGCTACAAATTTTCGCCTGTATGAAATTTTTTCACAACTTTTCTTTAAAACTGTTTTTACAATTCCCAGCTTTTAGACTGTATTCGGCTTTACTGGATGATTTACGTATTTCCAGAGATACAAGATTATACATTTCTTAATAGATAAAGTACGAAAAAAACCCCATTTTCTTAGACCAAATATATTATTTTTGCTATTTAGATTCTCATAAAAGCTGATTTATGAATGGAAAAAGAAGTTTTGATTAATTTGCTTAAGTTGTTTGTATAATATAATCTAAACAGATGATATTAAGAATTTTTTAAATTTTCATCAACGATCTTTCTCGCATCTGGTATGCCTCATTTTAATTAACAATTTATATTCATTATATGCACATTTTTACGCACTTCAAGAAGATTAAAAATATTGAAGTACTTATTTTTGTCATAGGAGCGAGGAGGTAAATTATATTTATTGTGTCTGATAATGAATAACGCACATTACATAACTTATTAATTAGAATTAAAAGCTCTTTAAAAGCGTTAAATTAAATTCAGAGAAACTATTTTTACTTTCCGATAAAGTATAAAATGAATGATAACAATAAATAACAACCAATTTATTTGCATAAAACCGTCATAATTTAAAATTATATTCATGCTTACTTAATACTGAGTTTTGATGAACTACTAATTCATTAAGATCTGAATACTAGATTTAGTTTAACTAGCTTATGAAAAAAAGAATAAAATTAAATCAGACGATTTTTAATAATTATAAGCATAGCAAAAAATAAAAAAAAATGTGAAAGGTGTGTTAGATATTTACATATTTATTAACTTTATTCATTAGTTAAATAGCTAGATATTTTCAGACGAAGGATTTTTTTCTGTTTTATTTACAAGAGAGATAGTGGGCTTGGTTATAAAAATAATAAAGTATACTTTAAAATACTGTTTATGAATAATATGGAAGTAAACATTATATTTTTAGTTTGATTTAGCACATAATAATGTATGTTTTATAGATAAATATATTCTTTCAAATATATTTATCTATAAAAGATACATTATTATGTTAGCATACAATATTATGTCAACGAATATATAATAAGGGAATCCAAAAGGCATTCTAAAGGCATAAAGTTTATTTAAGAATTTCATTTATAAATATGCCTGAAGTCTATGAGTAAAAAGTTCTAAATATAGATCATCCTTGTGCTGTTTTTTTATATTTTGCGACAACCTGTTCAATTGAAGAGTAACGAGTCTTTTAGAAATGACAGCCATTTAATCACTAAGCAATTAATTTGTTTTCAGTAGTTGTATATCTTTTTTCTTTAGCAATAATAATAAAAAATGTAACTTTCATAAAAATGAACAATTGTATGATTCACTGAATGAAAAGCAGCACATGAAGTAGACAGAATGAAGTGCCTTGTGTTATTAATAAGTGTAATTGTTCTACTATATTCGAAATCTCTTAAGATATTGTTAATTTCGCAAAGTATTTTTCTTTCATTCTTTTTACTCCATATTTTCTCAGATATTTTTCATAGCTATTATCATGTTTATTTGATAGCATCATTATCTGACTCTTTCCAAAGCAGGAGAGGTTACTCATTCAAAATGCTTATTTTTCTTCTTAATTTTTTATTTTATTTTTTATCAATTTTTTCATAACTTGTTTTGATATCATAATTCTTTAGAATGCAGAAGAACGTGCCCATTCAAGATGCAGAGTTTATTTGAGAGATAAAATGCATACGATTTAAGCATCATTTAAAGATCGACAGAATATCGACGGACTGTAAGGTAATTAAAAATTTGCTGCTGTAAGGTGACATAAATGCTTTGTTAAACATATTGTGGTACACTTAATAGGTAAAATTCGTTAAGATACTATTTTATGCCATGTTACACAGCCAAAGAATTTAAGTCACATTTTCGTTTCTTCGCATATGTGTGGAAACATTTACTGAATAATTGGACGAGTTTATTAGGTGCTTATAAAACTTTACAAAAATAAGATTATTAACAATATTTAAATGACGAATTGCTCTTCAAACTTTCAAGAGAGCTTATGCTGCTAAATTGTAAAATAATAGCAGGAATAAGTAGGTTACAAATGAGACTCGAATCATATTTACACCAAATATTACGTACCATAAACTACAGTAGAGCCTCGGGAATCCGAACTGATCACAGATTGGATTCCTTGAAATTCGGTAAAGCACTCTTAATATACCTAATGTAGTAGAGTATTGACTTTGGGTACTCTGTGAAGGAGTGCGGAAAGAGCTAGCTGAGATTCCCATCGTCAAGCAGGTTTAGTTCCTTACAATAAAAGAAGATGACAAATTTTGTTTCTATTAGTTAAGATACAATATTCATTCTTAAATACCAGTTTAAATGTTTCTTTTTAGTTAGGAAAAAAGTTTAGCGTTTTTTTCTGATTCCTAATTGTTATTTTTCTTCATTTTTTAATAAAAGTTTTTCAGAAAATTAATAAAAGATGGTGAAATTAACCAAAATTTCGGATTCATGAGGTTACACTGTTCTTTCACTGATTTGTGAGAATGAAGTGTACATTTATCAATCAGCAGGAATGATCTCCCCTTAACTTCCTCCTATACAGGGTTGTTATAATTAAAATTCGCCTATTAAGAAAGTTCTATAGCCTGCTCTATGGCTCCAAACGAAAAACAATTCACTTGAATGCAGTACAACTGTTGCTCTCTATGAAAACCGGGAAAATATTGAAATTTTTTTCAATAGATGGCGCTGTGCTATTATCTCTGGTGATTTTTGCAGATTGACGAAGATTTTGATTTTTCTTAGTTTTCACATAGAGCACATCTTTTGTTATACAGGCTGGAGAAATTTCGTTTCACTCGGAGCCCTAGAACTGGCTCTAATGCCTTCTAAATAGGCGAACTTCTATTATTACAACCTTATACTTAAACAATAAGGCATGCTTTTTATTTAGCTTTTTAGTACTGTGAAGGGACTCAATAGGTCAACTCAAAATGCTTACTCGATTCTATTTACTATATTACGAAGCTGAACACAAAATTAGACATATTGCGTAAATATGTTAGAAAGCATAGTGAGGAATTTTCACTCCCTTCTGTTTTTATGAATTTAGCTCTATGGGCCTTTAAATGTCTAAATGCAAAAATTAGATCTCAAGTAATTCATAAGTTATAGTTACATATGCCTCAAAATAGGAAATGTTATTTTATAACTATCCTGTAGATCATTTTGGCGCAGCATAGCCAAAAATGGCTCTTGGGCCATTAAAACTCATACAACCAACCAACCTGTAGATCATTAATAATAAAATTAAATTCTCCGTAAGCTGTCAGCATTTAAATATCGGAAGAGCATAAAATTTCTCTTCTTACTACAGAACTTGCTGAATGTCCAGACCTCCACTGAATTCGTAATTAGATAATAGAATTCGATTCAAAACTGTAGAAAGAATTTTATTCTATCTTTGAATATAAGAAGTAGAATCGTAAAGGATTTCGTTCATTCCTAAAAGGATTACTGTGAATATTGTGAACATCCATTGAATATATTAAATTTAATATCCATTGAATATTAAAATAGTTCAGATCACGAATAAATGACTGCATTGGGTATAGCAAAGTTCCAAATTATTCCAAAAAATTATTTTTTTGATTTAAACTTTGTGTTCAAATTTTTAATCCGATTCTTAGAATTGAACTTAAAATTCATGTGAATTAAATCATACATACTTATATTTCTGGATATTTTTCTTAACAAAACGATAAACTATGCAATCACTGCTGTTTCATAAATAAATACTAAGAATTTTAGAAATTCGGATAAAAAAATTATCCTTATTAAATAAATTTTAAAGGTGCCTTTTAAAAATTTCTTCAGTTTTAGTTTTTCGTGAACACTGAAACAACTTCTTGTGTCGTTAAAAACTTAAAAGAATTTTGTTATTCTTTTGCAAACTTATCATGCTAGAATGCTTACTGAATAAGTTGTCTCAAAATAAATTGTCAGTTGAGCTCGTATTTCCAAGCAATGCTACCTGGCAACAATATCGACATGTAGTTCAACTCATTATCTAACGATAGGGTTGCCATAATTACCAAGAAATGATATGGGATGTTTAAGTGCTAAATAAATAAAACATGAAATAAGTGGGTAATGGTTTTTTTTTTTACTCTGATAAAAAAATCAATAAGGTTTAAGAAATCTATTAAAATGAACACGCAGAAAATAATAAAATAGATGCAAGGCCAATCCTTTTTATCCCAGTCATATTTTAAAGCTAATTTTACTTTTTTAATTAAATCATTTTTTTCTTTCACATAATTTTAAAATCATAATCACAAATCAAAATTTCTTCATTTGTCTGCACTGACTGAATTTAGGGAGAAAACGGGACCAAAACGGAACAAATAGTAATATAGGACTAAGTAGTGAAATACGGTGACAGTCCCACATATACAGGATGTATAGCAACCCTACTTAACTATGAAGAGTGTAGGGACACATATTAGGCCCTGCTCACCAAATGTCAAGAAAGCATGAATCTGTGCGATGAACGTTGGAATCTGCGTCGAAGGACATACTCGCACCCTTCAGATACAGATGCATTCTTTCTTGCCATTTGGTGAGCACAGCCACCATAAACTCCGTGCAGCTCAGTATTTTGAGAAAGAGCAGAAATGTAATGATTCTGACGGTGATGGAAGATTATTGTTGAAGCTTACTCGCAACATAAATATGTGCGACGATAATTCTGCACTTTTTGGAAAATTCTCCTCTTTGCCTAAACTGTCTCGAAACCCGCTCTATTGTGAGCTAAAGATTTGAACTACACAATTACATCCTTGCCGAACGTCCAGATAACGTAATTCTAAAATTCGAGCACCTCTGACGGTTTATTTGGGACAGACTTATGAAACGCGCCATAATATTAGAGTGTTATATAACTTAATTATAACAGAAACATCGTTCCTTAAAACGCAATCATTTACATTAGCAACGGGGGGAGCACATTAATCATTTACACTAGCAATTTAGGTAGAGACGTTGAGTCAATGAGAACCTTGCACCACCACATCAGTGACATTGATTTTAATTATAGCTTTTATGTTTACACAACAAAAAGAGACAAAAGGAATTTAATTTTGCTGTGAAGGACAGTTCCTAGTGTAGTTCCTAGAGTTTTGGCTAAAAGAGAACAAAACAAAAATTGCTCAAGAAATATGAAATTAACGATTTTAAATTAGCGGCAGAAAAGGATACGTGTCTCGATGCCATAAAGAACGTATTCTTTAATTGATGAAGAAATTAATGGACAAAGGGCAAAAAATTAGGAGTTAGGAAAGGCCGAAAAAGGAGGAATTAAGATATAATTTAGATGAATGAAGTAGATCGCTCAGATTTCCAACTGAGTAAAGAGTCAACACATCTTTTCTTAACACTTTAAAGGGCAATTTTTTTCTAGTACTAAGTATTTTCAAGTACAATAAAATAACTTTAGGACTGAGAGATTAATTTAAGAAAAGAAATTCAATTAACTTTCTGGATGACATTAATTTTTTGTTAATTAATTTCATTAATTATTAATTAATTACCAGCTCAAGGCCTTTCGTTATGGTTTAAGATAAGAAAATGGAACATCTAGCCTTTTTTTCAACGAAAAATTTGGCGAGAATTTACGCCAACCTTAAAAATACGCATTTAAAGGTGGGATGTATAATTCCCATGGTCTTAGAAAGGATTAATTGAGATAGAAAATGGAACTAAAGATGTGCAACTGTAAGACATACATTTTGCAGCAATAACATAAATGATATAATTAACGGAATATTACTAATTCTGCTGTTTTTCAAGAGGTCCACTTTCAACAGTCTTATTTCGAATCGTTTTCATTTGGCCATTAGCAATTTCATAATAATAAAAATTTATTGCACTAATCGCGACTGGGTTTACCTGAAGAAATTTTTTAAAAGCATAAAAATTCTAATTAATCCAAGGCATTAGGCATTAGAAGAGAAATGGGTATTGTAGCTTACAAAAAAGGACGCTGACTTCATTGGACTCAAATAGGAATTTATTTAATTTGGCAATTTAATATTTGAGAAATCACTGATACACAAATCGAGTTTTCCTGAATGAATTCTTAAATTGTCAAGAATTCTATTTTTTCTGGAGAAGAGGTTCCGTACATGTGGTACGCGTACCCCTGGGGTGCACGAAAGACCAGTTGGGGCTACGCGAACTCAAAGTAGGTAATGGTGGACACGAGAAAACATAAAAGAAATAAAAAGTTACAGAATTTTGTTTCTTGTCGAAAAAGCATTTCTGACTTATGCATAGTATATTAAGAATAAATATCGCAACAAACTTGACGAAGCTCCAGACATGAGATTATTTATCTTCATTTGAACCCAATTTTATAAAACTTAGCTCCATGAGACAAGTCCAAAGATCGCAATGAAATTTCCTTCCACTTGAAAAGTTAACTATCACGAAGTGTAAATTTTATCTACCCTTATAAGTTAATGTGAAATTATTAGAATACTGGTTTAATATTTTTGGCTTTGAGCTAATACTATTGTAAAAATGGAATAAAATGCAAAATCAAAAATAAGTCCTGCAAATGTTATTAATACGAGTCATTTGACTCTTAAGCTTATCTAAACCCTTAATATTGCTGATAAAAATCTTCGTTGAAGAGGCGGATGGTTGGCGGAGCGGGGGATGTGACAGTAAGGGGTACACGAAAATAAAGACTAATCAAGTGGTACGCGAGGTAAATAAGTTTGGGAACCCCTGATGTAGATTAAGGAATCCTTCCAGTCAATAAAAGGAGCATATATTTTGGGGTATGTCAAAAATAGGACGCTGATTTAATTTGAATTAAAGTAAATAGTAATTAATTAAACCTGACAATTTTCCATTTAGAGACAATAAAAATTTATCACGGTAGCTACCAATCGAATTTTCGAGAATGAAGTCTTAAATAAAAAAAAGTGTACCAAAAAGTAGAGAATATTTTTTTTAAACAAAACCATAGACATCTATGCAAAACTGTAAAATCATGAGAGGTTAATAAAAATACTCTAAGCAAACTGGGATTTTAATTACCTTTATAATATGTTTTAATTTATAACAAATGATCATAAGGAATTTTCTTTTTTGTGATATTTATCATGGCTTAATTTCTTTACAGTGTTGTTTTCAACGCCTCACGCTTTTACGATCTTGTTTCCACGTCCATATTTTTTTTTTTAAATTTTATGCATTCTAGTACACTAAAAAATGTGTTTCTAAAAACATTTTAATTCTAATTATTTTCAACTTTTTATTATTCATTATTATAAATATTATGCAATGTTAAAATCACTTTTTTCTCAAATTCAGTACAAGATGGTGCCACACAGATGGAATCAAATTTTCACTCGATAAGTTAATCGAAATCACTCGATTAACTTATTAACACGTTCTAAAAATATTCAAATATGGTATCGTCATGGATAATATACAACTATACAAAATTTCAGAGGCATTAATACATCAAGTAGTGAGTCAAAAACCAATTATAAAATTCCTTGAAATAAGCCAAGTTAAAAGCGTGTAAAAACTTGAAAATTCTAATTAATCCAATTACATAAGGAATTAGTAAAAGAATGAATACATTTTGGGGTTTGCAAAAAAATGACGCTATTTTTCAACCATGACTTGGATAAGAAATAATAAAGAATTATTACTAGTTTACTATGTTGTTCTTAAGTTAAATATATTCAGATGCTATCATTTTCACCTGAGCTGTAAGCAGAATTGGGAAAAAATGTGTAATACACAGCAGTTGCCATAAATCATATTTACTTTCCAAAACATGCAAATATATTGCATGTTTTTGAGAGTAAATTTGATTTATGGCCACTACATCTTGCTTATCGATTTTCGAGAAAAGGTCTCTGAGTTGCAACTTATTTTTTTAAGGTATTGGTGGTTTTGAAAAAGAGTAATTTATAATTTTAAAAGAATTTGCATGAATAATAATTCAGCTTGGAATGGAGGTTAAGAAAACATATGCGTTTTCGAATGTCAGCAAAAAGATTTATTAAAATTGCACCTAAGCCTAATTATGTGTACCATTATGAATTTAAATTTGCTTATTTTTGTTATAGTTCTTGTAAATATCTTTTATAATGTGCTTTTTATTTCTGTTTATTAATTAAGTTCTTGTTTAAATTGCAAAAAGGAAAAAATGACTTTTTAAAAGAAGTGAAACTGAAATGTTCTTTATTGAAAATCAAAACAGTATTGAGGGACAAATTCCATTCTTTTTTTCTTTAAGAAACTGAAGTTTATTCATTCATAAATTCATAATACTAGAGCTCATGCTCCATCTTATTGCTTTAATTAAATACTAGGAAATGTATTCTAAATAATAGATCACCATAAGACCAACACGCATTTAAAAACGTTCTGACAAGGAGATTGGAAAGTAAACTACCGCCCCTGAAAGGGTTGACTTGAAATGAGATTCACGATACTACACTACAGAATGTAGTGTAGTATGTAATAGAAATGCACAATACACGTTTCACAGCTTATTCATGCTATTGTTAAAACTGAAAAGAAAATTGGCGACTTTTTTGGTTTTTCAAAAAGCAAGCAAACTGACTTTACAGGTAAAATTTCAAACTAACGCCAGTAAATCAGTCTCCAAACTTTCGCCAATAACAATCTAAGTCACAATTATTCGTCAGTTAAAGGTTGCATTGGAAACCAAGCAATTGACTTCAGTTAGAAAAATTCGAACAAAAAAAAATTAATTAAATAAAATGCGGCAATTCGTTTAAATGAAAAATTTGGAGCAAAATGTCCTAATTTTTTGCATATCTTATTAAAGCAGTAGCAAGTAATAATTAGTACGATAATGCGGGAATTTTTTGACACTGAACGTTCCAACTACAAACAAAAGTTTCTTTGAGCGCCGTTCCTATAAAGTAAGGAAGTCCTTTCCCATTTCTGGTAAAATGACAAAACAAAGAAAGATCTTTATTCATTAAAAGCTCCTCTGTTTCTACTGATACAATAGGAAAAAGGATGCATAGGTGCAAAACAAAGGAAGAAAATAACGAAAGCACGTTTGGGGCTCGCCAATTCTAATCTCAAAATAATACTCCACGTCGCCGTCGTCAGCAGGTAGAGTCACTAGGGAGATCTCGAATGTTTTTCTTTTTCTCTGAAAGTTTGGTCTTGACTCCTTATTGTTTTGTTTGGAGTCGCTACTGATGAAAGTCAGGAGAGAACAAAGCCGGAAAGATTAGGAAAATGAGTAAAAAGAAACACTCCTTAACTCTACGTGCATGTATGTACTTCATACTAAGAGGACATGCTGGAAATTGACGAATCCTTCTTTTGAAATAAATGGGCACATTTTACTTGTTGGATGATAGGTTTCCCATTTTTTCCCCCATTCCTTTCTTTATTTTTTGAATGAATCGGAATATAGTTTTGTAAATAAATTCGTCACGTTCGATAATGCAGGATGTTTGATCCAGAAGTCAGGAGTAACTTTGAAACACAATATTTCGCCAACGAGTGAAGAGAGAAAGATGCCGTATTTGTATAGAAAGGATGGGAATAAAACAGGATTTCTTTTTTTGACCCGAACGCAGAATTTATTGGTGCAATTTATTTTATAGTTACAGAATTTATTTACAGTTAAAACCACCGGTAACGGCTTAGAAATGTTGTTCAGTGACAATTAATTCAGAAGCTCATCTGTCAGAGAAGAAACCACATATTTCGCATCATTAACCACCACTACAGTTCGCATCATTAACCACATCTACTTACTATTTTGTTGGATCTTGGAAGTGGGGAAACTGTCCTCTGGGGGTCCCAGTTTTAATTGCTGACTTCATTGATTGTATTGCTGCTGATTTTATTGTTTTTATCGATGGTATTGATTTTATTGATCTTTTATTGACGCTTGATGATAATTTTATTACTACAGTTTGTTAAAGATTTTTATCATTGTTGACATTGAACTAATAATCTAACCGAATTGGACATAAAAGTTTTATCTTAATATAGGAATCTCGGGTTCTGATATGATGTTGTGATTTTATGTAGTACGTCTACCAGATCCGATAGGTTCATAAAGTAAGATCTCTCTGCTTGGTGTATAGGTGATGCTTAAGGTTGTTGACAGATTCATAGCTATTTTAACCCATTAATATTTTATAATTAGTCATCGCTTGCGTGAGAATTTGCATTCGTTTTCTTTTGTGTGTGTGTGTTTGATTTTTTGTGTTGATTTGTGTTTGATTTTATACGATAATGTGCTTTTAAATGGCGTTTAGATCTAGAGCATAGAGCGCCTCTATCCAGGAGTGCAACTATGATGGAGTTTGCTCCTAAACCTATAGTTCTCGAGGTTCTCGGTGTGAGGCCTCTCAAGTTATTGACTGGTAGTACCTGACCTCCTCCACTCTTTGAATTTCCCAGTGTTTCTCTTTTACAAAATACGTTTCCCCACCGGCTTGTTAAAGGTCTCTCACCCTTTAGGGTAAGCTGGATCGGTGTGGTTTTTATTACTACTACTACTGGCGCCAGGAGCATCTATACCCCCCTCCCGGTCGCTATGCCACTGGTAACGGCTTAGAAATGTTCTGTGTGGGTGGTAACCACATTCAGAAGTTCAGCTGTCAGAGTAGGAACCACATATTTCGCTTTATTAACCACCATTTCAGATTGTATGAGAAAACATAAGCAACATAAATGTCACTTACTGGAATGAAAAAGTGTGGTTCTACCTATCTAAATTATTCTACCAATAGATTCTGGTTTCATAACATGAAGAATTTTTCTCAATTCCATTCTCCTACTCACACTGTATTCTTTTCACCATCATTCGCTTGCAAATTATTGATTTTTAAAGATACCTGGAATGGAATTCTTAACCCTCTAAGCGTCCAATTATTTTTATCTAATAGATACAACCAAAACTTAGCTTTTAAAGTAAATAAACCTTATCTTTTTGCATTTAATCAAATCTCTGATATCCTAAGGATTGTAAGAAAATATACATCTAAATACGAATTGCATGCTTTCGAAATGAACGTGGAAAACGGAAAAAGTCTCTTCGGTTGCTTAGAGGATTAATCGTCCTGTATTTTCCTTATTTTTAAAAGGAGATAATACTGTAAGTTGATGAAAAATGTTTATATATTAAAGTTCAGCAAACACTTAAAACTTAGATGAACTCTTTGCAAAAAAATTAAAGTACATTTCTATGTCCATTATTCTAATCTCAACCCTTAAATGTCCGATTTTTTAAATTTGATTTAAAAATGTGTTTTGTCTTTCATTTTTTAAATAAAATATGGGACAAATACTTTAAAACATCCTATTTTGTTTTCTGTATGGTTTACGGCTAAAAAACAGCTTTTTACCTATCAACAACATTGGGGGTTTAGTTGAGAAAAAAATTCTTTGATAAAATTCTATAATATTAAACACAGATTAATTTTAAGAACTAATAATAAGAATATGAAGGATTTCCTTCAATATTGTAGAATAAAATATGGTATTCCCAAGCGTTCAAACAAAACAAAAAAAGATGCAGCCTCAAGTGAAAAACATCAGTTTATTTTTGTTTTTTCATCAGCACTCAGGCTACCATCTATATGTTATAAATTGATTTAATAACATTTTCAATATGTATCCTATTGGCAACAACAGGCATTAAATCTTCAGTCTTATTCTCAAGATTTTAGAAGACAAAATTGGGTATTTTGCTTAAAGGAAACTCTGGGCATTTAAAGGTTAAAATAACAATCAGTCAAAAGTTTAGTCCCAAACATTTATCCAGATATCCTACATGTTTTCTTTTTCTCTAAAAGTATCGTCTTGGTTAATCTTTTATTGTGTTGTTCTACACTTGCTGTAGGCGAAGAATCGGATGAATAGGAAGGCAGGAAAAAGGAGAAAATGGGAACTAATAGACACTCATCTAACTCGGCATGTTGTGCTTGCTTTATACTGTACAGACTTGTTTGAACACGAAATTACCGTATTGTTTCAAAGGATAAACACTCATTTTCTTGTTATTCTTCCATTGTCATCCTCTTTTTCTCTCTCTGTAGTAGACATTTTTAATTCCCTTATTTTGCATTGCATATGAAAGAGCAGCAAGATAGACACCAGCTCTTTCTTGGTTTAAACAATATATATATATATATGAGAAGTTCTTCAAATTTTGGGTGTTTGTAGAGGCATTGCAAGAATTTTTCATAGACGATTAACGGAATCTCTTCTTTATTGAAGTACCACAAAGATGCTTAAATGATTTTATCGTGGATCATTTTTACAAGTCCCCGCCATGATCATACTGACGAGCAACACCGGCCGTGTGTCGCTTGGTAGTTCAAGTCAGAGCAAAAAAAGGGCAGTTAACAATGCGCAGAAAGGTTGTATAGTGGAAGAAGGGGATTTTCCCGAAAGACCCGTGACTCGAAGTGGAAGTGAAAGTACGCTTATTACGATGAAAGTGGAAGTAATTAAAAATGATGTATCGTTTAAAATAATTACAGCAAGTTAAGAAATTAAAATATTACACACACACACATATATATATATATATATATATATATATATAGAGAGAGAGAGAGAGAGTATAAATCGAAAAATGAAAGAGTATAAAATGTGAAATGAAAAATACGCAGTAAAAGCACAATAACGTTTCTTCAGGGGATGAAATTATTGTGAATTGCTAACTTGCAGCTTTTAGCGCATTCATTGTGCATGTGATATATTTATATATTTTTCCATCTGTTACTATTCGCATTTTTGTCTTTACTCGGATTTATTTTCAATTCGTTTTTTACATATCCTTTCGAATTTGATATGAATGTTTGTTATTTATTTTATTGTTTTTCTATTATGTTTTGCCTCTTTTATATATATATATATATATATATATATGTGTGTAATAATCTCGCTTAATTTTATTTCAAATTCTAATATTATATATTTTAAAGTCTTAATGTATTCCAAAATCACTTTTCTTAAACTCCAGTTTCGTTCTGTTTCCCGCTCTGGAGGTATATTAAATCTTTCGTCTTGGCATATTTATTACCAAAAGAATATTTTAATCGTTTCCACGCGCACAGAACTCGCGAAATCAGAGACTTATTGTCTCCATACATTTTCCCTAAAACACTTACGTAATATACTAAAAATAGCTATTATTCCCTTCACTTTGATCACATGTCTATCTGTTAAATCCTTACCTGAGAAAAAGCAGGAATTTTCTGCTCTCTTTTGGCATGAAAACTTAAAGCATGATGTACGTACATTCCGTCACTCTCCCATAATAAAGGAAAATTAGTTAATAACTCGCCTATTTTTTATTTAACGACAACAACAACGAATACATTTTAGCTAGTCGGTAGAATAAGTGTTCCGCACGAAAAAAATAATTTAAAGTTGTAAAAATTAAAAACGAAACAACGTAATGGAGAGTGACGGGAAATAATAAAAAATGGCTGCAAAAATAGCTACAAATTTATCGGAACTTCTAATAGTGCCTCCTAAAAAATCAACACCAGATTCTGTGTACTTTTCCTGATGTCTCGTCCCTGATGTCCTGAAATCCAGCTGCCAGCAAGGAAATTCCTAATGCAGCGCCAACTCCACTCCACATCTACAATGTTTTTCAAAAGTGTCAACGAAAAGTCTTCATCAGTGTGTTTATTATCTGTTTCAGGAAATATGTGATTTAGTTCTGAAAATTCTAACGGCATATCCATATTGCGCTTCAAATCTTCATTTCGTTTTACGCTTCTGTTTCGGTTTTCATCAAGAAGGGGAAAAAATAAGTGTGATTCAACGTTAAATTTCTAAGTACACGAATCAAGAACAAAAAGTATTTCATCTTCAACCAGAGTACTGAGTATTTACTACTTTCTATTAAAAAACGGAAATTAATTTGAAATATAGGATTAATATAATTTAAAATTTCTCGGGAACTGTTGATCATAGCGAGATAAATTTTATATCTATTATTTTAGAGCTATTCAATTTGAAATTAGAACGACAATTACACTTTTAAATTTAAAATTACTGAAATTTAGGTTTTCTAACAATGAAATAATGGTGTTTAACGTCTCGCAGTGCTATGGCGCGAGTTTTATTGTTGGTGATATCAGAGCATTACCGGAGGATCTGGGCTATTATATTAGTAATATATGCTAAATGCTCATGCTAAAATAAGTTAATATAATGAGTTTAAAAATTAAATTTATAGTTTAATTTATTAGTGATATTTTAGTATAGTATATATAATTTAATTTAGTTAGAATATTAACAATATAAAATACAATTTAATATTGAAAATATTATAACTAATTTTTAATTTTTCAATATAATATACTGTAATTCGGATATAGCTCTTGGCATTATTGTTATGACATTGAATTGGTAAGCAATTAGTTATTTTCTCGTTCTTTTCTTGAAATATTTTGGAGATTTACTCCTATACTTTTGCTTTTTCCAACAATTGGCTTTCGCAGAAGGTTAGGCGCTTATAAAATTGAATTTAATGCGACATAATCGGTCTCTAAGATCGATTGGAATTTGAATGTTGGAATTCCAATTTTGGGTTGTCTTTTTCATAGTAATAGTTTATAATATAATTATCTTTATGTATTTCATTGTTTGATTATTAATTAGGTAACATTATATTTAGATTTAATTTTAATTATTGGTTTAATAGGTCTATATACTGAAAATGTTATTTGAGTTTCAATTGTTTGTAAAATATTTAACTATATATATATATATATATATATATATATATATATATATATATATATATATATATATATATATATAAGATCTTATTTTTCTGTTTATGCATGAATGGATTGTAAAAGAAATTGAAATGTTTGACATTTTATTAGTTGATATTTAAAGTCAATCACCGGCCGCTTCTCGTTAATTGGGGGATCTTCCTCGAAGCTCTCATTGAAATGGTATGAAATCATCTAAAATGGTGATATTCAAAACTTCATACTCGGTTATTTTTAGTCTCCAAAGACTAGAACTTTTTTGTTTTAAATGTTAACGTGTTTAGAATATTTTACTAAACATGACTAATAGGACCGGGTGACAACATAAAAATTTAAACTTCGTAATTTTTTAAGCATTATATGTAATGACTCAAACAACATAAAATATAATTCTTTACTTCATTTAAGGTTTTTTTACAATTAGAAATATATTTAGGTTGCCATATATCCCGTACATACGGGACTATCACCGTATTTCACTACTCAGTCCCGTAATACTATTTGTCCCGTTTTCTACCCAAACTCTGCGCGAGGAAGTTTTTTGCAGTTACAAAGCACATTGATCAGAAGTCATATCTGATAAAGCTACGCTTAATACGTATTTGCCATTCGAGCCCCCAATGCAAATGTGGAGAGAATATTTTCCCTAACATCAACTGAGTGGTCGGTCGTACGAAATAAACACGTTAGCAGTGGAGACATGTGATTTGTCATTATAATACATTATATTTACAATACATTATATTTTAAAATGACTTGCACCATGTGAGAGAAGAAGATGATATAATTAAGAAAGTAAAATCAACTTTAAATTATGGATGGTCTAAAAAGGGTTAGCCTTGCATCTTCTTTCTACATATCTATGTATTTATTTTATTAGATTGCTTAAATTTTGTTGATTTGTTTATCAGAGTAAAATAAACCAATATCTACCCATTTTTTCATGTTTATTTATTTAGTACCTAAAAGTCCCGTATCAACTCCCGGTAATTATGGCAACTCTAAATATATGTCAATCTCTAACGGTTTAGAAAGAAACTATTGGGCCGCGATTAGAGTGAACAACCTGTTTTTTAAAACCCCTTTGCGTCTCAAACATGCGGGCCAATTCAATAGGGAAAAGTATACAAACGAAATGAAAAAGAATGACCAAACTGAAAGGAAAAGAACTAAATCAAGAGTGGATCTGGGCAATTCTAATCTCAAAATATCACTGCATTTCGACAGCGAGTAGAGTCACCAGGGGGTTCCCGAATGTTTGTCTTTTTTTCTCAAAGTTTCCTCTTATTTCTTTATTACTTTGTTGATGAAAATCAATGTAGTGAGAAAATGAGAAGAGAGGGACACTCCCTCTCTGTGGGTATTTGTGTGTACTTTGTTCTGGGAGAGCATGTTGTTACCCAAAAATAACTGGCTTTTCTTTCATAATAAAAGAACATTTTGTTAAAGGGTTGTTTTCCTTTCCACTTTGTTTCTCTCTTTAAGTGAGATCAGAGGTCTTTCGAATTACGTGTTGGAATGATAATATCATATCCATTTTCTTTAGTTGTTTATTTTTTTCAGCATAAAAGATCAGAAACAAAAAGGATGCTACCTGTTTCTTGGATTAACCTTTGGTCGGGTGCAATGCAAATGCTAACACGTTCGTGTGGAACTCATGTGTGAGATTAAAAGTTAAATTTTTACTTAGGCTTAAGGAAAAGCTTATCAAACTGAATTATTCGGTCATAAAAAGCTATATTTGCGTTTTTAAATAACTTCAGTATTTCCTTGCGATTTCAACTTACAAAATGTCAGGAATTCAGGACGGACAGGAAAACAAATGTCCAGGAGTGGGCGTTTGTTTTTCCGTAAGGTTCCTTGGCAATGACAACTGTTGTCGATTAGAGGCTGAAATAATTTGACATTTTTGAAACAATATATTGGAAATAACGATCAGTATCATTGAATTAGAGGTTGGGACACAGGTTTAGGAAATTTTTCAGGTATATAAAAATAGGTATTGAGAAACAATTGGGATATAAAAAATATAAACGTAATCGGGCGCAACTCATCTACCAGATTAACGTGGACATCACATACATCAAAAGAGCACTAGAGATAAGACTACTAGAGGTTCCACACCTTTCTGTGTAAAGCCCGCACTTAGGCACAAAAAAATACGGGTGCTTCATCTCACAGATTAGATGCTCACGACGAAAGGTTAAAGAGGTATCAACATTTAACTCTTAGTTGAAATCGTGACAAAAACGCGTAAAGAACGGCTGAAATTGCATGATAATATGATAACTCAGTCAGTGTTGTAGTCCGAATTCCTAAGTATTAATACTTTAGATTAATCGAAAGTTGATCGCAATTTCCAGCAAGAAAATAACATTTAAAATTCAAAGAAAGCAAGATTTTCTTTGAAAACATTAACGTTCTATGTACAAACCCAAGTTATATCTGTTAATACATGTAAAATTTCTCAACAGTTCTTCCTTTTTCCAGTTGATTATTTAAAAGACTGACGTTAATTTTGTATTTGCTTCTCCGATTTTTTTTTCCACTATAAATGGGGAAATGCTAAATTTTAACTTTTACCGTTACTTTGCTTTTATATAATGCCTCATGGATAAAGTAAAAATTTCGAATGAGGAAATCCGCAAGCTTTGTTTGCGAAAGGACCATAAATTATTCCGTATTTTTAAAGTAAATTCCGTAGATCTCGGCACTGTAGATATTTCAGGTAGATATTCTTTCAAAGACCAAATAGACTGGCAAACTCGTAAGCGCAGCTTGAAAAATCTATTTTCTCTTTCTGGTAGAATTAACCAATAATCCAGTTTTTATAGCCTGCGCGGGAAAACTATTTTTTTGAGTGTAAAGATGGAATGGAAATTCCATCTTTACTGTTACCTCTGTTGTTGAGAAAATAGAGAAAAGAATTTATATTTTGTATAGTAATGTACGATTTAGAAATTTTTTCGACAGGGAAAGTAGAAAGTTAAATTCTAACGATATTTTATTTGCATTTTCTGGCGCCTCAGCTTAGAAAAATGGTTTTTAGTAGTTTTGTTTTTCATTTTAGATGTTTACGACGGATCGTGATTTATTCAACAACAAAAATCATGCACATCAGTTTCTAGACAATTTGCATGACAGAAAATGTAATGCCAGCTCATTAAAAAAAACAGTACTAAGAAATGTGACATAGAATGGAGGGATATGAAGTCATTTGTATTGGTTTTCTGTGTTTATCTTGCCAGTCGTTTTCGTAGATTCGTTATAATATTCTGAGTAATACCAGGAACGTTTAAAAGGTACGAAGATCATGTGCACTGAAATCTTATTATACATTTACATTTAAATTGACATGCTTCATGTTTGTAAAAATGGGATTTTGTAATCGATTTTAAATTTACTGTGATGTATTAGAGTTTAGAAATTTTGTATTATGTACCACATTCCGAATGACATTAACAATAACGCCACTGTATACCCTCGAGCTTGGAATCCAAAGGGTTGCCTGTCAGTTGAATGAGTATAAGTGGAAGGAAGTGCATGAAGAGGCTAAGTCATGTTGAAAGTAAACGCGGAAATCACCCGTGTGGGGGAGGAGGAGTATGGGATGGAGTAAGTCTGGGACTTTGAACCTTCTCAAACAAGGTGTTTCAAAACAAATTTTGGACCATCCGTGAATGACTTGCCTAAATTTTTCGATTGGAATGAGTGGAATACAAACTAGTTGTTGGGAATGGAATGGAGTACTAACGAATGCTCAGCTTTAAGCGGACCATTCACCTCTGTTCCAAACTGGAATGTTTGGAACACGGGAAGGAAAAACCTATCGTCAAGGTCGAAAACCTGTCAAATATGTAGCAAATAATTTGAAGTGGTGGAATTCAAAATAACTTAAAATAGTCAATCAATCAATGCGCCGATTCCAATTTGAGACCGCGATGCGAGGGTAGCGGCAAATCAAAGGATCTACCTACATTGCCACCTCGCGTCGAGGCTAGAAATGGAACTCGAAATCCTCCGTGTGGGGGAAGAGGAGAAGGGTGGGAGGAATTCTGCGCCTTTGAACCTTGTCTCAGAACAAACTTAGGAACATCCGTGAATGCTTTGCTTAATTTTTCGACTAAAATGGGTGGGGAAAAAACCGCTCTTAAGCCAAATGGCATAGCTTAGCCGTCTCGTGAATGCCCAACTTTAAGTTGACCTAACTCCCGTGCCATTTGCCCATTGGAAACAGGGCAAAGGGGCTTCCTTGGATGAGTGTAGTTGTAAATTTACTTCCCTTAAGGTATATCGATTGGATTTACAGGACCAAAGGGCATAATTGAATGTTGAAAAGATGAATAATGACTAGTTATGTTATGGAAAACAACACATTACAAAACACTTGATATGAAATTGGCAAAAAAAATGGTAGTTTAACATTGGGAGAACAATAGACAAATAACAAAGCATTCCCAATGACAATACAATATTTTAATTACTGTACATAATATAAATTAAAGAGTTCTGGGGTAAGAAATCGGCTATTTTTACCAGGTGTTTTTTCCCTTCCTAATTCTTTTTTTTCTGTATGTATGTGTCATTAGTTTCTCCATGTTTTGAAATGCATGCCATCAAGATTTGAATTTTTATGACCGCTAATTTTTCTCTGTACTGTTCTGAATACGGATACTTTAATTTCAGCCACATGGTACGTATTGCTTTAATATTCATACAAAATATGCGTTCACTAAATATTTTTAATAAATATATTACGAAAGAAATCTTATAAAATATAATATTAAGGGCGCCATTATAAAATGAAATCTTTCATTATTAATGGCTCTGCTTAGTTTGTTATGCTTTTTTTAAATTAAATAATTCTGACATCTGACAACATACCTTTCAAGAACGATGAATGTTTACAACAAAAATTGTTTATCGCTTATACTAAATGAGTAATTAACCCCTTTGCTCTGAAGTTCTAAACAATTATCGTGGGTTTGTTTTTCTCTTTAACATATGGAATTTTATCACATTAGACGCCATAAAAGCCAAATTTCATTAATTTTGCTGTACGTACTGCTTACCATTGAAGCATCCGAGAAATTCCGGGGGAAAATATTCCCAACATTTTTAATGCTCATTTATTAGATCAATCAGCGTTTTTGTCTGTTTCATAATTTATGTTAAAAAAGAAATCTGTATTAAAAAATAAATAATCTTTGTTGTATTTTTCTTTTCATTAATTTGAACTCAGTAATATATAAGCTGTTGATTATAAAAATATTATTTCCTTAAGTCTTAATCTTTCCATCAAATAATTATTATCCTGTTAGAGAAGAAAGGCTGCTATTTTTTTGTTTCAATATTAAATCATCTGTCATAGAGTTGTTTCAAAACATATATATTTGGGTTACTAGAAACCAATTCAAAAATATAGCCCAGGAAAAACATAAACAATCCATAACATCCTTTTTCCCTTAAAAGAAGCGAAGTAAAAAATTCGAAAGCATGAAAAGGTTGAAGCCATATATTTATGTTTTTTAGAATACATGAATGCTGTTTCGCTGACATCTATAATGGAAGCAAACTCTCACCTGAATTTCTTTGAAAAAACGCGAGCCGTAAAAAAAAACGGAAGGGCTTTTTCAATCGAGTTTCGGAAAATATTTTATATTTCCAGATGAGAGAGCATGTTCATTCCCTAACTTGCTTCGTGACTCAGTTACAAACTGGAGTGAAATGCGAATGTTTTGCTGACTTTTCTTCACGGAATAAAAGTTTGAAAGAGTTATATCAGCTTCAACCCAGCCAACAAACACGCTTCACCTCGGAATTTAAAATGTGGTATGAAAGATTAAGTGAAGTAAAATGTTTCCGATTTTATGTACCTGAAATAAATTTTGAATACATAGGTTATTGGCTATGTGTGTTTGTTTGGGTATAGAAAGGATTTTTAAACTATCAAATTTTTATTCATTCCACAGTAATTAACCGCTTGTCGTATGATTTTTTTTATTCTCCCAATCAGATGATGTATCCCTTTGAGACATTTGTTGTTACTACAGTCAATGTAGGAACATAACGGACACCTCAGATACTTAACCTTGTCCAAGTGATTTTTTTTCTTTTAAACCATCTATTACTCCGATATAAATACTTATTTAAATGTCAAAAATTCGATAATCCAATGCACGGGTCAAACACATCATCGCACAGAAACTTTCATTTAAAGAAACAAAATATTTACACTGGAAAGTCAATATATAGAATATCATTAACTGGCATTCCCGAAGACATCTTTGCATTTTTCTTTTTTGCATGTACATTATTGTTCAAAATTATTAGAACGCTAATGAAAATTTTACACTTTTTATTATAGAAGATAAATTTATTTATTTATATCTCAAATATATTAATTTTCATATTAATTCAATTGTATTCATTAGAAGAAACTTCAAATAACTCAAACTTCATCGCAAAATAAGACAGAATTGGAACATTTTCATATAACTCTAACTTTTGTGTTGTTCAAAATTATTCGAACGGTCAAAAAGTTACAATGAAAAATTAACATAACAATTTTTAAAAATAAAATATCGGTGTTTTATGTTTATATGGGCCTCGTTTGGCCTCAATCACTGCTTTAGTCTTTGATTCAGGCTATCAACCAGTTTCTGTGTTGTCTCCTGGTTGATACCGAGTCATTCATTTGGTTTAGTCAAAATTGGTTTTTATTTCTTCTCTCCTCAGAAAGGAATTTCTGATTCAAAACTCACCATAAATTTTATATGGGATGAAGGTCTGGGATTTGTGGAGGCCACTCCAGTACTTAATCTTCTTTTCTGAGAAATAATGTTTAGCAGTTTGTAACGTGTGTTTTGGGTCATTATTTCATTGAAAGATATACCGTCGACCCATACACACTCAAATTTGTGATGGATTTCTTCAGATTTTGGGACAAGATATCAACGTCAATCTTACAAGCATAGAGTCTTCTCTTCCACTTGTTTTCGGTTTTCTGCCTAGCTCTCTCTTGCTATCGATGGATCCTGTCGTCTCATACTTCTTGCACAAATAGTAGATACTCAACTTCGGCAATTTATACTTTTTTGTTAGGTTTTTCTTTCGATACCAGACCCTTGCGGTCGCCACTGATGCGGTCGAGAAGATCAACAGAAATCTCTAAACCCTTGGGTATCACTGTTGACTTGATTGCTTCATAGACTCAAAAAATTAATTACCAAGTAAATTAATACATTCAAATGTTTAAAATTTACCAAAATAAAAACAAATCCAATTAGTATTCACTTAAATATAGCCTTCGTCAACAGCCGCTCGAATAATTTTGAGCATTTAAAATATACTGTTTAAAACAATAACCTTCTCTAAGAAGTAATTATATTTCATGAAATAAGTTAAACTTATATGCATTTATGAATTATGAAATAATGTACAAGAAAATAAAAAAATAGCAAATTATCAAGTTTTTAAAACTTTATGAACAAAAGATGAAATTTTAACAGTTTGTTATAATAATTATGAACATTGTAGTTTAAAAATCAATAAATTGTTTAGAATTTGATAAATTGCTTAAAAATGTTGTCTATATGGCAGCTCTAAAATAAAATTTCGAAAACGTCGATTTCTTGCAAGTCATAGGACATCTGAAATATTTTTCGAGGTTGTATCAAACAAAAAATTGAGATACAACATGTACATTTCATTTATAACTATGGAAGGGAAAATGTACTCATATGGAGACCAAATGGGATGGTGGTTCTAATCAGACTTGGCATACCATATCTAACGAAATTCATGAATCAAGAAATTTAGCATCTTCTGTAGTTCAAAACGATCCTATAACATATGGGATAGAAGTATGGTTTAACTTCAGTATATGAGATCACTTAGCCTTTTCTTGCCAGACTTAGTTCTTCTTTCCGAAGAATCTTTCAACAAGTAACTATGCCTATTATTTAAAATGAAAGATTCCGTCTCTTTCCAACATGTCCTCTCACCCACAAACACATAGGGCAAGGAATTGTCCTTGTCAACTCATTTTATCAGTAGTGTTGGCGCATGCGTGCCACTTGAAAAGTGGAATGAGATGTTGCGCATGCGCCCAACCGGTAAGTGACGCTCGTGCGTTTGGCAGAAATGAGTTAGTTGTAATTCATAAATGACATGGGTAAAACAACTTTCAATTGAAACCCACAAAGTAAATACTAAAAATAATAAAAAGTATTCCGTGCACTGTAAATACTGTAAAAAGTGTGTTGTGTGGTGTTTGTGATGTGAAATAAAATATTAAAAAAAGCAGTGCCGAATGGTCCGTCATTAAGTAATTACATAACGAAAGTAACAACAAGTAGCTTATCTAGATATAGGAAGAATCTTCCTAACATATAATTTAGTTTATTACCGGATTTCCCCGAAAATAGAACCTAATCGAAAAATAAGACCTGGCATGGGTTTTCAGGGTACCCGCACCATAAGCTTTATCCCAAAATGATCCCTATATAAGATCGTCAGCCAGACAAGCGCCAGACTTTTTGCCGAATGACCAATCGAATTGCTGATACAACACTCATCATGCACATTTGATCAATAAAAGACGTGGCTGAGACTAATAAGAGTCTTCAGTTTTCAATAAATACTTCGTATGTTGCTAAAGACGGTTAGAACTTTATCGAATAATAGATTTAACACTTTCCGGCTCAAATTAATATTTGTTATCAAAAACATTGAAATTTGAAAAAAAACAACTTAGAAATGCTTCATGTTTAAAATTATTCATTTATTTCAGATTAATTGTATTGATTGCATCTTGATTAATTGATTAGAATTATTCATTCATTATTCATTTGTATCCAGAATATATTGCCTTCTAGGCTCCATCAAACCCTTAACCGAAAGCATAAATACATATAAAAGCAGATTATTCCAGTGATACCAAATGGCATCACAGGCTAAATGGAATAACATTTTGATCCTCAGATAAGATGAGTGCAAAAATGAAGAGACATTCCGTCGAGTATAAGAAAGGAATTGTGGAAAACATCCGGTGTAAGAATCTTACCGCTTTCTGCAAAGAGGAGAAGTTGGCTCTCAGAATTGTCTGCCAAATGACAAGACAGGATCAGAAAAGGTAAAAGGGAACAATATTTTGATCGTCAGATAAGAGAAGTGCAAAAAGAAAAGCTATTCCGTGGAGTACGAGAGAGGAATTGAGGGAGAGACCCGGGGCAAGAATCTTACTGCTTTCTGCAAAGAGAAGTTTGTGCTTCGAATGGTCTGAAAATGGTGATCAGAGTACGATAACAAAAAGTTCAGGTCGGAATTCAGAGTTTGCAGCTTTATGATGATGTTCCAGAAGAAGATGTCACGGTTGTATTTGAAGATATGTAAATTTTTGTGCATTAATGTATAGAAAATGATTCGTTTAGACGAACAAATGTAACATTTTGTGCGTAAATATATAGAAAATGAACGTGATTCGATTTCCTCAATAAATTTAAATTCTTGGGCATGAAAAAGTAAGACATATCTAGAAAATAAGCCCCATTATATCGTTTTGAGAAAAGTTTAATGTAAGACCGAGTCTCATTTTCGGAGAAATCAGATATTTTAAGTAAAGGGATTATGATTTAGCAGGGATAGAATATGAAATCTTATGTATATACGTTTAATACACTAATAATGGGGCCAAAAACTTTTTCTTTATTTTTTATAGTCTATTAGAAACAAAAAAACTGTTACTTATTTCTTGAGAATCAATTAGCTTAATCTAGAAAATGATTAGCACATACGATATATATTGCTTAGGTCTGAGGGTAAACTAATAATTACACTAATAATGGGGGCCAACAACTTTTACTTTATTCTTACCTAGCCGGAAATATAATTTCAACTGAATCTCTTATGTATAAATTGATATTCATGGTTCCCTTAACAAAGTAATTTTCGATTTCAAATTTTGATATATATTTAACTCATGTTCTTTCAATAGACTTGCACTATTCTGTTCGTTGTCTGCATGAGCGTCCTTAATGGAGTCGAGTAACTGTCTGTGTCATGTAGCATACAATTGCCTGTTGTCGGCATCAGCTTCACTCTCTTATTCCTCTTGCAAAATATGCATTTAATTTTAACTTGTCGCGGCACATTTTACGTCCAGTAGTATATTAGCTGTATGAAATTATGCTGATTAAAACATATCATTAAACATTAAAATGTTACTTTATCTTTCAACAATGAAAAAGAAACATACAAATAAATATTTATTTAAACACTGAAAACGGTTTGAATTGCGTTGCAACAATGAAAAGTATTGATGTAAATTATGCCAAAAAATCTTTTTAAAAGGTTATTAAAATTAGAGAAAAATTTTAAGCAACTTAATTGATATCATTAAAAAGGTAATGTTTTGTTCTTTGAGATGGCGTAAAAATAATTTTCGTGCTGTAATATTTTCGGAAGTTATTAAGGAAAAACACCAAAAATTTCGATTATTTTTAATTAATTAAAATTTTAATTAAAATTTCAAAGCAACGGCTCCGAGATGCACATTCCCACCCTCCAAAGAATATTCGTGCCAAATTTCGTAGATCTAAGTCCAGCGGTCTGCCCTGTAAAGCGCCAACACACAGACACACACACACACATTCTCCTTTATTATTAGTAGAGATTGTCTATTACAGACAAGAAAAAACTGTTACTTATTTCTTGAGAGTCTATTAACTTAATCTAGAAAATGATTAGCACATATGATACATATTGCTTAGGTCCGAATAATTCTGTTTAGTTCCCATTTGAGTATTCATACGCAAAACATTTTAAGAAAGTTTTACTGCACCCTTGGAATGAAGCACAACTTCAAATGAAAAAAATACTAGGTTAAACATTATTTGTTGGGATAAAATTAACTTGCTTTATCCCAATAAATAATGTTTCGTAAATGATTCAAATGGTTGGAAACATTAAGCAAAAATCTTTATACAGTTTTCAATAATTAAATAACATGAACAATTCTGTTTGTTTCTGTGATAATGCAGTTGGAATACAGAATTGTACAAAAAATATTGAAATATTTCTGTACAGAATTGCACAGAAAATATTGAAGATGCTGGAAAGAAATGGATGATAAAAGAATGTTTTGCTGGTTTTTTCGGGAAGATAGGTGATAATCAAAATAAATTTAAATATTTTTAAAAAATTTATATTGCAAAACAAAATTGAAAAAATAATAAGTTATCAAGTGCGTAAATGATAGTAATAAATTAAGGATACTTTACATGGTTTGTTCAAATTACTAGGATATTTTTATTGTTTTAAAGATACAATTTTAAAAGGAATCCCATAGGCAATCAAAGGCAAAATTTGAGTCTTTTTTGAATACAAAATTGTAACAATATATTTTTCCACTCTTTTCAGAAAATAATAGATTTTTAAAACTTTTTTTATATATTTTTTAATAAATTCTGTTCTTGGAAAATAATTCTTTCACTAGATATCAGGTTAATTTTTTTCATTGATATTATACAAATATTCTTGAAGATTATTTCAGATAAATAAAAAAGTATCTATGATACAATAAAATTTTAAAAACGCATCAAACATTAGGCAGCATTTTCATCGATATGAATTATTATATGCTTAAGATATTCCATATATATTTTTCAAAGCTTTCATATGATATCGCACGGGCTTCCTTAGAGTATGGTTAAAGTCATGAAAAGTATTCACAATTTTTCTGATGTTTCGAAACGTTCTTCAGTTTATAAACACTAAATAACATCTGTTGTAAGCCTAGGTTCAATTTGAGTAAAAGAAGCATTAAAATGAGGTATTGGTTCTGCATTCTTTCATTGTGGAGACTTCAAAAAATAGATAAAAAGAGATTGCATTCTAAATTCTTTTATTTAGGTATAGTTGAAAGTAGAATTCATTTATTATAACTAAGCTACCGATATAGTCTAGTAAACAGAAATATAAAACGTTTTCAATTTATCACGATAATAGTCATGGACACTATTAGCTGCATATGTGGCAACATACGTTTTATATTATCCTGTTTTGGATCAAGCAGCTAGCTGAAGAAGATAGCTTTAGGGCACCTAGCCAACGAGAATATACTGCTTATCGAATGAAAGATAAAACAGCATCCGTATGTCTGATGTCTAAAAAGAATAGAAAAGAATACATTTTATGGTTAAAACCAGCTTTATCATATCTTTTTGTTGTTGCTTTTCCATTTATATTCATGATCAAACCCTTTTCTATCAATCAAGATTCGTTTTACAAATATTTGTTGTTATACATAATTTTTTCATTACATAAATCTTGATGGAAAAGCGTACAATAGAAGGATGAATTTTTTTATTGAACCATTTACTTCAACTTGTTTAGTTTATAATGCATTCAGTATTTTTTTTAACCACAAACTATTTGAGAAAACTTATTTTTAGCGAATATCGACAAAACAGTTTACCTCGAGTAAACTATTTACGAAAACTTTTCAACTTGTTTCCATTGTTTCCAACTGTATTACTATGCCAATAAATCCAAAGATGTTTAAAGCTGTATATATATTAAAGTTTCTAATTTGGACAATTATATTAAAGAGAATATCTATAGAATTATAATAATAAAAATTGCTTTTAGCTAAAGTAAGGAGCATTCTTTTCTAATATTATCCTTGAAAAACAGCGAATCAATAAATGTTCCATTTGAAATATAATTGCTCCTCTTGCGTTATTGTAAAATTATTCAGACATCGATAACTGATAACCTCAGTTTTTTGTCGTTATTAATATTTTATCCTTTTAGGTTTTCTATCAGAATTAGTTTGAGATATAAATATTTAGAAAAGCGTTTGTATTAATAAGATACAAATAAGCACATATCAAAGTTAAAGAAAAAAAACCTATCCGAGTGCGAGTTTGCAGAACGCGATTTTGCACACACACGTTACCTTAATTGTTCCCAATTAATTTATCCAACGCTAGAATTTCATTCATGCGCAGCTGAAAACGAAGTAACAGAAATCATACAAACTGCAAAAGCGATTGACGGCATATCATTTTCAGATATGGAAGAAGTCAAAGAATTATTTAAGAATGACGATCAAGAAATGATGGACGAAGGATTGAATGATCTTGGATGGTCTTCCAATACCAGTTGACAGCGAAAGCAATGATAGCGAAGAAGAAGAAAAAGTACCTATAACTTTAAAAAGTTAAACGAGTTGTTAAAAAAAGGGTACTTACGTATTTACGCCACCGAGGCTACAGATTTTGCGGTTTTTAAGTGCCGCCAAATTTGGCGGCTTTTGTACTTACGTATTACCGCCAATTTGGCGGTTTTTGTATTTACGTATTAACGCCAATTTGGCGGTTTTTGTAAACAAGATTGCTCTTTATTGGCGCAATACCGCCAATCCGTAGCCTCGGTGGCGTTAATACGTAAGTACCAAAAAAAGGCACGAGAACTGCCTGATTTCGCAATGGAGATTGACTGTAATTATAAAAGAAGAGGTCACTTTATGAGAAGCATTGACTCTGCGCTTCTCTCTTTCTTACCTCGAAACTTTTAAAGAATTAACTAAGTCATTGTCCCAAGCAAGAAGCAACAGCTTTCTTACCTGCTTTTTAAGAATCATTTGAAAAAATCCTTTCAGTTAATATTTGTGTCGTTTTCCTTTTAATAACAACAATATTTAGGTTTGCTTAAAAATTCTACATACTTTCTTAACTTAACTATACTTAACACTTTTTTCCAACAGAAAGTTAAACGCGAACTTCCGTACACGAATTTGCTGCAAGCGCAATCTGTTAATGACGCAACCCCCAAGTTCGGGAAGGGTTTGTTGTAACATTAGGTCAATTAATTAGACGAAAGCAAAAATAGTATTTTTCAAAAAATTAACTAAAAGCTACGTTTCTAGAGTAAAAGATAAAGAATTCGTATCGGAAAAGACTTTTAGGATATCTACTAAATTTCTTACTTGTTAGCTAAAATCTTTCGATTCAAATACTTACATAATTCACTGTAAATGAAATTGGGATCTGAGTTTTAGTTATTTGATGATTAAGAAAATGCATTCAAGCTTTTTCTAAGTATGGTACATCAAATACTATTAAATGTTTGCTTTGAAATCACCTAAATAATTAGAATTAAAAATGACTAGAATTTTATTTTTGGGAAAGAAAAAATAAATTTGGCATTTTTCTGAAGGAATGCGGCCTTACATTAAAAAAAATCCTATTATATTCTCTACATCTGTATTTTAAAGAAGTAATTCTTGGATGTGGGATATGATTTCAATTTTTCTCATCATCATAAAAAAACTCAAAAGCATTCGAAATGTTTTTCATTTCATTAAAATACTATTTGTTTCTACTCTGGTAGAAAAGTGAAATCAAATTCTGAAGAAAATCATTTATAACAATTATTATTTTTATTTGATATCATAGAAGTAAACAGAAGATAAGGTATTGTTCATATTTGTCTTGACTTTAGCAAGAATGATTATTTCATCGGGATTATTCAGAATTTCTCTCTCCTCTTGAGACCCAAAGGTATAATGTTCGACCTATTTCACAAAAATCGAGATTAGTACTCTTGATAGGATTATATTACACTATATATAATTAATTTTTTAATTATATTTTAATTAATGCAATCAATAAATAAATTAATATTATTAATTAATTAATAGATGACAGCATGGACCATCCAAAAGAACTGATAGCCTGATTTAGGACTTTGAATGTAAATCAACTTTTTTGTAAATAAAATGCAAATGCCTATTAAAATGGACACGGGGTCTCAAGAGGCTATTCTTAGGTAGATTCCTTAAACGAATGGTATCTGTTGCAATAGTTCTTATAAAATTATTTGGGTTAGGTTAAGCTATATTAACGTCCCGTTTTTGAAGCAACACGAGGGCTATTTAGGGCGGACCTCGGAATTTTGAATCGCGGTCAGATGACGAGGACGACTCCTGAGCTGGCACCCCCTCTCCAAACTTCCGCGCCACACCAACGGGAGGACATTTGGCCACTACGTATGATTCAGCGTGCAACGCGCCCCATATACGGCGGATCTTCAGTGGAATCTGGTTTCGAACCCGAGACCCTCCGGTCGAGACCTTACCACTAGGCCACAGTGGCCTCGCCATGATTTGGGAGACGATAACTAAAGTAATTTATACTGTATTTGAACCGGCAAGGAATATAGTGTAGGGAGGGTAAAAATTTCGGCCGGATTCGTAGATGGGCTATCCAGCTCAAAGGGTGTGGAAATGTTGTGAGGGGTTGAAATTTTCATTTCCCCATAACTCCCTTTCGACTGAAGATAGAAAGAAAACTCAAACTGGGCAAATTATCACCTTTTCATAACGAACAAGTTTTGCTATGAAAATGTTTTGATAGCTACAATTGCTTAAAAGTTATGGGATGAAAAATGATCTCCCCCCCCCCCCCCCCCAATTTAGACTGCCTTTTAATCTATGCATGTGACACCTTGTTGGAAAGTTCTCATCAGTTGCAGTCTCTTCTACCCTTTTCATCTTTATAGTTGCAACCTTTATGAAATTAAAGGAAGAAATGTTTTTTTCCTTATATCTCCGGACAAAAGGTATTTATCTATCTTCGCCTTTCGACTTACTGGTAAGAATTATTTATATTGTATCTTGTTTTCCCACGACGCCAAATCATTACCATTTTGTACCAAGAAGAATATACACAATCTTAGCTGAACATACATCGAGGTTCTATTTACTCAATGAGTTTGGTAATGCTTCTAATCCCACTTGGTCTAACTATCCTCCCTCGGGAGGGTACAACGAGGACGTGGATAAGAAACCGTCAGATAAGTAAGCTGAGTCTTAATGGTGTCGGGATGAGTTTCCACTATTCCAGTGACTGGGCCTACCTCCTTAGGGAGGGATTGGGCCGTGGCCGGTGTTTTCTACGAGGACTCCGACCTTAGTTCCCGACTGCTGTCGTGATGCCTCTTATTCAACGACTCCGCAATCCTAGGCTGGACGGAAATAGCTCCTTTGTTATTTAACGTATCTAGTCAAGGACTTCCCCTTTATCTCAAGTCTGCGAGTAAAGGACTTGTGATAAAGGGGAAGTGCTCCATTTTCTGTTGGTCAAAGCATAATCTAGCATCTAAGTCACACCTGAAATTGTAGCTTGAGTTAGCTTCAATACATGGGACAGTGGCGGCTCGTCCATAAGAGCTGCAGAGCTGCACTCCCCCCCCCCGAAATTATTTTAAAAGATTGTATTTTCGTTTTTATTCTAATTGGCTTACTTTTCCACTTTGCGAATTCAGTGATCAACGAAAATGGCAAAAAACTATTAAAGAATGTAAAAAGAAAACGGAGAATCAATCAAGAATTAAAAGAGAGACAGACGAGAGCTGCATCAAGTTTCGCCTCTCCTACGAATCCGATATTAGCACAAAGAGCAACGCGAAGCGGGGGAAAAGCAACCCTTTCTCCGCTTGAAATTACATTCATTTGAGCTGCATTTTTTTCAGCTCTCATTTGGCGCGACTTCCTCATTTCCTTTCTTTCCTTCCTTTTTCGCTTTTTCTCAGTAGTTCAGTCGTTAAGTCGTTTTTTTTTAAATCCAATTCTGGAGGAGTTGTAATTTTTTGCTTCTTTATGTTTTTTCGGGTGCTGATTACGATTCTGAGGTTTGCGACCAATAATTTTTGTTGGAATTTTGGTTATAGCCAAAAAACATGAAAAAAATTTTTTCTCCAGTTTTTTGCTTATAACTCAAAAACTATCAATTTTTAGTATAACATCATTATATACCAAAATAATCAGCACCAATTTCCTACAACTTAGGCCTACACAACTTTTGCAGCACTGCTTCTTTCTGAGCTGACAAGCCGCCACTGTATGGGAATAGGTTGTATTCCGGGAGGACTTTCAGAGGAAACTGTTCGCTAGGAAGAAAACAAAGAAACACTCCATCGGCGAGCCGGACTGCAGCGAGAAATTTGTTGTTAATGCGAGCATCGCTCAACCAGTCTTTAATTAATGCTGGTTAGGAGCACAGCAAGAGGCAAGATTTTTAATCTAATTCATGTTTTTCCGCCATTCCATGCCTTTATCCATCAGACCACTGACGGTTTCAATCAATGTGCATTGTAAATTATTGCGAACAATGTTTGTGTTCCATAGCGGTTATCATTATTAATATAATAGCCCAGATCTGTCTCTCACTGATCCGGTAACACTCACGTGATTTGTGGTTTGGCTACGTGCCAAAGATTCAGACGAGACAGCCTGTCTACAAATTATCATACACACGGGGATACCGAGATGATTTAATAGCAATACCAGAATTAATTTATTTTCCTAATATAATCTTTTGGCGTTTTTTTGTTTCTTTATTTTAGCTTCCTTTCTTTTTTACTTTCTCGTATACGAAGTATACAAAGAGAAAGTATTGTAATCGTCAAAAAATTCGAACTCGAGATTTTGACGAATCTCCACGTTTTAGACCTTCCTGAGTCCGAAAAACACAATTTTGGAATTATGTCTGTCTGTCTGTCTGTCTGTCTGTCTGTCTGTCTGTGAACACGATAACTCGAAAACTATTAGAGCTACGGGGATGAAAATTTGTATGTGGTCTTTAAACATAATTTGTAGGTATCTATCAAATTTTGGACAAAATCTGTCAACGGGAAGTCTGTCAATCTGTACGTCCGCGGTCATGCGAACGCTATAACTCAAAAACTTGAATAGCTAGAGGGATAAAATTTGGTACACAGTTTTATCGTCATGAATGTACGTCCGTATAAAATTTTGGGCCAAATCCGTCGAAGGGTTGACTATCTGTCGGTCTGTATAATCGCATACTTGTTCAGTTTTGAAACTAACTGCCTGCGCATGCCTACTGGTGACATGTGCAAAGAAGGGACTCCGAAACTTGGCAGTTTGCCAAAAACCAATTCTGGCGCGATTTTGTAAGGAAGCAAACATTTAGGGAGTCTCGCCAGGTCCTGTTGCGCAAAAGAATGCGCAGGGGATTTGAATTTGTTTTGATCCTTCACACCACGCGTGGTTCCAACTTTGATTTACTTGCGACGGAAGTTTATTTGACGTCTTTTATTATTCTAGTTTTCTCTACATGTGTTAGAAGTATACGAGAAAGTTTAGGGGAGACCACTCCCGCTGGTTTATTTTATGTTGATTCATCGGATTGAATTATGTGACATATCCTTCGTTTTCTTTCTTTTTATTTAATTCATGCGCACAGAATTATTTAGAATAGTTCAGTTTTTCTTTCTCGTATACGAAATATACAAAGGGAAAGTATTGTAATCGTCAGAAAATTCGAACTCGAGATTTTGACGAATCTCCACGTTTCAGACCTCTCTGAGTCCGAAAAACACAATTTTGGAATTATGTCTATCTGTGTGTTTGTGTGTGTCTGTGAACACGATAACTCGAAAACTATTAGAGATAAAGGGATGACATTTGGTATGTAGTCTTTAAACATAATTTGTAGGTTTCTATCAAATTTTGGACAAAATCCGTCAGCGGGAAGTCTATCTGTCTGTATGCCCGCGGTCATGCGAACGCTATAATTCAAAAACTTGAATAGCTAGATGGATAAAATTCCGTACACAGTTTTATCGTCATGAATGTAGGTCCGTATAAAATTGTGGGCCAAATCCGTCAAAAGGTTGACTGTCTGTCGGTCTGTATAAGCGCATCTCCAACGAGTCCGCTATCTCCACGCGCATGCGTATTGAACGCAATCTTCTGTGCACTATATTTATTGACTCCTGCTTGGCGCTTTTTTTTCATCCGATTCTCCATGCGCATGCGTACTTGGTAGCAATCTGTGCATGCGGAAGGATTGTCCTTGAGCCAAGAATAGAAATCAGTATTCATTTAATCGGAACGCATCTCTTCGAATTTGATTTTTTACCTAAATATTTTCTGACAGTCATTGGACCCTGGGTAACAATAGGTTCGAATTTTTTTATCCACGCGGAGGGAGGGGAAACAGCACCTTTTTCGAGAAGTATACAAGAAAGTTTAGGGGAAACCACTCCCGCTGGTTGTTAAAAGGTTTCTTTCTTTTTCGTACTTAATTTTGGAAATTAATGTTTATATTTTTCCCTTAACCGTTCTTACACCGAAAGGCTCCTTTTACTTAAAAATTTGCATTCATCAATTCATAATTTTTTTTAGTTTGTTTTTCTGTTAGTGGATTTTGCATTATATTTACTCGGACAGAACGAAAGTTAGAGTCAATTGAATCATCAGTTCTGTCTTTCGTGCTTTTTTAAATTTCTTAAGCACTCTGGCAATATGCATGAGATTTTCTTCAACAACTTTCGTTAGTAAATCTGGGACAATCATATCTGAGATATTGTTGTCAAACGAAAAGCCCGTCTTAGGCGGGCATAAATCTTCTTGTTTTAGAATATTTCCTGTGTGTGTGTGCGTTCGTGCGTGCGTGTGTGTGTGTAAGTGGGATGAATCACTGAAGGACTTAAATGTTTTATATGATCCTCGGTAACATAAAACAGTACCTACTCCGTTGTATTATGAGGGAGAATTCGTTTTATATGAGCCCTGTATGTTTCTTTAAAACAACTATTTATGGTATAATTTACTAAAATATTTATCTAACTAATTACGTCTTCATCAATAACGAAAGCATTTGCATGAAAAGCATTTAGGAGAACTCATTTCTTTAAATACGTAACTTTTCTTTACAAAACTCAGAAATCACATTTAATGCCATAATCGAAAAAGAAAATCGCTCGTCATATCCAGATAATTAACCTACACAGTAACAAAGATGGATATTCGGAAGAAATATTTGGCAATCAACGTCCAATTATTAGTTCTTAAACTTTCAGGAGAACTTTCAAAATAGTAACAAAATAACAAAGTGAGTTTTAATGTATTCTTGAATCTAGAACGCATTATCTCGTCAATTCTAAATGTGTTCGGATTTCGAACGAGCTAATGCTTCACAGAAAGTTCTGAGAAGTGAAAAAAATGTTGTCTGAACTAATTTCAGAAGTTCAATTAACTTTTTTTCTCCGTACTTCTAATTACATCTGCCGGCAGCCACCTGATCAAAGAACTTGATGCTTATAAGAAAAACTTTAAAAGTTGTTACACATCAAATTATTCGTATTTGCTTAGTTACATATTACAATTAAATTTAATTAAATATTAATATTTTTCTAATTTTGTAAGTTATTTATAGACTGTTTCATTTCTGTTAATATTAGTAAATTTGATCTAAAAGTAAAAATAAGCATATTGCTTGACATGATTTTTAAAAAATATATACAAGAAAATGAAAAGAGAAATTAATCGGAGGAAACTTTTTAACCCTTAAAAGCCCGGATTTGAAAATGTTTTTTGACTTTCATTTCTTGGATAAAACCTGGGAAAAATAATTTTAAAAACCCTATTTTGTTTTAAGTACGGTTCATGGCTGAAAACCAGTTTGTTACCAGTTGACAACACTGGGCTTTGTTTCAGAAAAAAATTCCTCCATAAAATTCTATAATTTTAAACACAGATGTATTTTAATAACTAACACGGTTGAAGAATTTCCTTCAACACTGTAGAATAAAATATGGTATTCTCAAGAGTACAAAGCTAAAAAGATACAGCCCCAAGTGAAAAACTTCAATTTATTTTTATTTTTTCATCAGCACTCAGGCTCTCATCTATACGTTGTAAATTGATTTAATAAAATGTTCAATGTGTATCCTACTGACCATAACGGGAATAAGAGGTTTAGTCTTATTCTCAAGATTTTAGAAGACAAAATCGGGTATTTTGCTTAAAGGAAACATTGGGCATTTAAGGGCTAACAAAGTAATATTTCGAATTGCTGTTGTAATTTACAAAAAAATAATCTTTGGCGCTATTATGAAATTGTTGGGAAATAATTTAAATTTCTTTATTCTTAGTTGGAAACCGATATGAATACTCTATACAAAATTAAATGTGATTAAATGCGAAATATTATTTTGCATGTTTTATATATTGAAGATACCTTAAATGTAACTCAAAAAGTTGCTTAAAAACTCTGTCTATGCATTTTATTCCAAAGATTTGGTGCATCGGTTTTTATTTAAAGGTTATGCAGACACTTTCTTTTAGTTCGCAACTCACGCGTTTAGAATCTTAATGATATACTTTTTTGCAAATCAAAGAATAATTTTAATAAAAGTTTCTATACTTTACATAAAAAATATTATTTCACATACATCACTAATTACTGAGAGATGCAATAAAAGTGTTATTTTTTATTGAAACTATTCATAAATTTATAAAGTTATATAAATTCTTTCAAAATAAATTTAACTTAATTAAATAAGAAAGCATGAGCCTTGTCGGTACAGACTTTCAAAAAGTGTTTTTTATGGCGCAATTACAATACATATTCTTTATTTGCGTCGCGTTTTCATAAATTCTTCTCAATTTATGGACTCAAATATAAATCTTCTATACTCTAAATTAATACTAAAATACATACTAAAATACATATAAAATTTTGAAATCTATATAAATAGTTAATAGTGCGCATGCAATTTAAAAATATTTTAAATTGCATTGTAATAGAATTTACCAGGGTAAATTGATTTTAAATTACCCAGAAATCGAGATGAAATTTTATATTATTCATGCAAATGTCCAATTTTAATATTGTAGACATGGTGATGTATTTGAAATATCACAATTTACACAGCATCATCTTAATGTTGCTCTTTTTCATCGTCTAACAAATTTGATGAAATATATATTATCCTCACCAAACATGTTTCTTAATCCTGTCATTGATTACTTTCAAAGAGAATTTTTTTAAATAAACTATGTATAAAATTACTTACAAAAACTGAAAGGTTATTGCGATGTGAAGGAAAACACTGGAATAATTGTTATGAAATGGAAACACTATTAAAGACAAAAACTGACAAAATTATTCTTTAATCGAAAATACATAGTAAACTATTCAATAACAGATTATTTTATGAAGGGATCGTATTTATCAAGACAATTTTATTTGAAATGAAACAAACTGTTTTTTATTTAATCTTAAACGAAGTATAAAAAGTGAAAGTATTGTAATCATCAATAAAAAAATTCAGCCTTGACATTTTGATTAATATTCACGTCAGGCCGCCCTGAATTATATATATATATATTTGGAATTATGCCTATCTATCTGTGAACACAATAACTCAAAAACGGAACGAACTACACAAATAATATTTTGCATGTGGTCTTTACACCAAAATTGATGATCTCTAACTCATTTGGGGTGAAATATGTCAATAAAAAGTCTGTCTGTCCATATTCATGTGAACGCGATAACTCAAAAAATGCAACGAGTTGGGTAGGTAGCATTTTGTATATGGTTGTAACACCAGAATTGTAGACCTGTATCGAAATTCGGACTAAAAAAAGTATAAGGGAGAAGGTCCAAAATGCATACTAGATTGTCTTCGTTCTTGAGCAAAGTTAAACACAAAACACTTCATATTTTTGCAAAATTTATAGGGACGACCACTTCCATTTCGTGTTAATTTTAATGGCAATATAATATTTAGAAGAATAGGGGAGTGTGCGGTAAAACTGGGTACTTTGATGTTGGCGTTATTAGTTCTCCTTTTCAGTGGACAAATTCTGAATTATACTCCACTATTGAAGAGAAAAGGGTTTTTTTTTATTTTAAGACCTCAACTCTTCAGTGTCCGTTTCATTTTAAACTATCCTTACTTATTAATCACTAGCAATACCCTCACGGCGTTGCCTGTGACATCCTGAATTTCAAAAAAAAATTCAAAAAAGCTTACAACCTTCAGGTTTAAGCTTTGAAGCCACATTGTGTAAATAGCTCCTTGAGGTCATATTTCATTTTTTTCAGTTTCAGAGAAAGTACACGCAAGATGAACATGTAAAAACAAACAAATTAAAACCAAGATATGTCGGCGTGACGGCAGACGATACGAATGACGTCACGTGGTTCGAACAAATGCATGCTGGGAATAGAACACAGCGACCTTGGTTAGGAAGAATCAAGGAGGGAAAAATGCAGCGAAAATATTTTAACATTTCAGAAAAAAATTAATTAACACTCAACCATAAAAGATATTTTAACCGTTCTTGTTTCAAATTAGGAGGGAATATTCCATTCATTACCTCAAAAAAAATGAAAGAGATAACTTTATTGGAACGGGGGATGCAGTAAATTTAAATACGAAAACAAAATTTTGTCGGAAAAACTGACTACTTTTTAAAAATTATTCAAAATAAAAATAAAAATTAAGTTTTAAGCTCAAAACAAATTTCATCAGAAAGAAAATTGTTTGTTCTATCCAATGGTGCATTGATTGTTTTTCAAATATCATTATAAAAGATACTACAGCCATAAACGTGCCGAAAACAACACAAAACATTAAATAAAAATAATTCTAGATTAAATTTTAAAATTCCGGCTTCGAGGTGCATTCAGTCATCATTATGACTACCTGTGTGCCAAATTTCACGGCTGTAAGTGCGATAAATTCGTCTGGACATCGCAGACACACGCATACAAACCTTGCCTTTCATAAGTATAGATTACAATTATAAAAACTATACTTAGTTATACGTTTACTAAAGATTTATATCCTATCAAACAATAAAGATTTAGTAAAACAATTGCGTGGTTCTATTTCGTCTTTTATAACCTCTGCACTTGGAGTAAAACCAGGTACCAGGGGAAATTACGGATACCCGACCCAAGAGGATTTTCATAGGTTGTGAGATAGTTGGTAGTTTGTGAGGGCCATTCTTGTTTGACTTTTGCATAAAATGATCTGATGGAAAGCATTTACAATTTATTTCGATTTCCAATATTTTCTTTTTTGTGATATTTTCAAATAATACAAAAAATTATTTTAGTCAAAAATTTAAAATGAATTAAAATTTATTCATTCCATTATTTCCTCGCTTGCAAGTAAACGATTTTTATCCATTTGTTCTTATACAAAACTTAAAATGCGTGTAAAATTAAAAATCTTTTGCTCGAAGTCTTTGCAATCGTTTGGTTTTATTTAACTCATCGTCATTTCGACTGAGCTCGTCTTTTAGTTAGCTTGAATTTTAAAGAAGAAAGAATTACGGAGAATATATTTTTCTTCTTTTGCTTTTAGATTGGATTATTTTTCTTCTCGTGCTTTTGAATTTGGATCATTAAATTAGCAGGAGAACCCAGTAAGACTATTAAGTTTTTCCTATTTCTTGTTTTGTACAACATTTGCTAGATTCTTGCATTTCATTTTGTCGCTATTCTGTTCTATTATAATTTCCAAACCAGAAGTGTTTCAATGCGCTAGTGACATCACTAGGTTCCCTATTTCATTCCTACAACTTTTATCACTAATTTAGATACGAATTTCGCAAATATTTTAAAATTCATTGCCTTTATTCTTAAATTGTCAACTATTGTAATTATTGTAAATTTTAAAAAAAATCGTCCTTTTCCTTAAATTTTCATTTATTATAACTATTGTTAAATCTTAAAAAATTGTTTTATTCTTAAATTATCACATAAAATAAAAAATTATGCTACTTTTTCACTGAAAATCTAGTTTTCCCTAATTTCTTTGACATTTTCTACAAAAAATCATTAATAAAAAAATAATGAAACTACGACTTTTCTGAAAATATATATTGTACTATAATAAATAATAAATATTTTAGTAAAATTTGACAATCTCTATGTCAAATAGTTTAGCTCCAACAGGCCTTCGAGTCTTAGGTTCCTTTTTTACCCCACCTTCTCCTACTCTGCCCTGCCTAAGCATCCGGAGGGAAAAACTGACCATTGAGCTATAAACTGTACCAGCATAGCAGGGAACCAACTGAACAAGGCAGCGAGCGCTCCACCGGTTCCGAACTCAGCTCTGATCACAGACCGTCCATGAAAAGGGCTGTACAAGACCAAAAGGAGGGAGAGGAACCAAATATCATTCAAACGAAGATCTCTTAAGGCACATGAAGTGACTTAGATAGAGCATCGGCAACAATTTTTTAAAGTTCAGTTTTAATCTTTAGATGGTCCAGAAAGTCACGAAAAAGAAGGTTTTCAGGAAGTACTCCTTGCTACAGACATCGAAATTTGGACACCCATACACCAGGTGACTGGCAATATAAAGTAACAATGTTTGTAATACTAAATTAAAACCTCAAAGCAGTGACTTTATTTGCTATCATAAAATAAAATGTTATTGTTTGAGTTTCAATGAAGCAATTTAGTATAATTCTTAGAAAAGACAATGATTACGATAATTTGAGTAAAACTGGATCTTCGAAAGTCTCTACGGTTGTAAACTTTCTATGAAACTCATAGAAAAGAAACTCAAATATATATAGCTAACGACCGCTACTTGAAAAAACAATCTTCGTTTCCTTTATTTTAAAAGCAATTTAACATCATTAAGTTATACTTTTTAGATACATTTCAAAATCAATAAAATCAAAAAAAACAAACGATTCGTGATCCTCCTTCACGAAATAAACGCCGTGTATATGGGCCTGAGGCTATTAAAATCTGTCAAGGGTCCAAACACGCTGTGGGTGTGGTGTAGAAGTTTGAAGAGGGGTTTTCTGACCCAGATCATCTAGTTATCCGACCACAGTTCAAAATGCCTCAAAACGGGACAATTATCTAACTAAAGAAACCAAATAATATTTAAAAAATAAAGAACAAACTAGCAGTGTGTACTTCCACATTTTTTTCATTTTTACAATTTGTATTCTTTGAAGGCGTTTCTCAATTTGAAACGCTAAGAATGAAAATACTAAGCCGAAACTTAGTAATTTAATGGAAAATCTGATCACATCCATATGTTCATATCGATTTATATACAATGTGTCCACTCTAAAGGTTGCGCAATAGCTAATTTCTAAACCATTAAAGATTGGCACAAAATTCTCTATGAAAAAATGCTTTAAATTATGTAAGAAATTATATATTATGTTGTTAGATTCAGTAAATGTCCTACTGAACTAACGAATTCTAAATTTTTACACAGTTTCCAGGTCCTTTTATTCAAGTTTAGTAAAATATTCTTGACATACACTGCTCAAAACAATTAAAGGATATTGTGAGTTCGGTATGAAACAACCATATAATCGATAATATTTTAACAAAAAAGAAATAAAAGAGGTTGAAAAGGAAAATTATAACGTTTACAAAGTTGGGAATATGCAAATTTTGCCTGTGACGTAGAAAACTACCCGTTTTAGATAAGAAGTGAAAAGCGATCTTCAGCATTCCTTATGTAGGAGGATATTAAAAACAACTGACACGTGTTGAATGTTTTGCAGCAGTGAGTACGATGTGCCAACAACATAACTTAGCTGAATCGGTAGCCTGGATGGCCATTGGTCGTTTAGAGGCGGGTCAAACACAATCCGTTGTAAAGGCAGCGTTAGGAATTTCTCAAAGTTGGAAAGTTCATTCTAGAATATGGAATCTGTTTTTGGAAACTGGAAATGCTCGCCGAAGATCAGAACAAGGTCGTACGCGTGCAACAACACAAAATGAGGATCGGTATTTAACACTAACGGCCAGAAGAAACGCCACTCTATTGCAACAGCACCTTCAGAGGGCTACTGGTACCAGAGTTTCGACTCAAACTGTTCGAAACCGACTCTATCATGTTGGTTTGCATGCTCGCAGGCCTATGGTTTGCGTTTCAATAACAGCGGGCCACCGTGCTGCTTGCAGAAGGTGGGCGCAAGAGCATCTCAAATGGGGACGAACTGAGTGGAGCAACATGCTCTTCACGGAAGAGTCCCGCTTTAGTGTAGAACCTGAAAAAAGGCGGATTATCATCTGGAGAGAACGTGGCACTCGGAATAATCCTGAATTTGTGCACGAAAGGGTTCGATTTGGCGGAGGCGGAGTTATGGTCTGGCCGGTGTATCTATCAATGGGCGCACCGGCCTGTACATTAACAGGAATGGAGCACTGACAGCTTAGCGATATAGGAATGAGATCTTCGGACCTATTGTGGTCCCTTACGCTGCAGCAATCGGGGATGAATCCATTCTCGTGGACGATAACGCCAGGTCACATCGTGCTCGGCTAGTGGACAATTTCCTTTTCGACGAAGGAACCCCTCGAATGCATTGGTCAGCATGTTCTCCAGACATGAACCCAATAGAACATGTTTGGGAGATTCTAGGGAGAAGGGTTGCTGGTCGCTTATCACCCCCAGAAACAATTCTATAGTTGTTAAGCTCTCTTCAACAGGAGGGGAGCGAATACCCCAGTCCCTCATTGATTAAATGCCTCGTAGGTGTGAGATATGGCTTTCGGTCAGGGGAAACCATACCCCTTATTGAAACTCGTTTTTATCCGTGAAATCATATTTTTTGTTTGTTTGTATGATATGCGCAAACTGTGCATTCTTTGTTTACCGACAAATATGGTCAAAAAAAGTTAATTATTCCTTGTTTGTTGCGTCGTTTTCTTTTCTCATATCTTACAACACCTAAAGATCAGACAACAAAACATTTCCTCATCCGCAGTTTATATCAAGAATCATAATATCCCCTAATTGTTTTCAACGTTCCTCCAATCAACGTTTAGCGATTATTCGACACGGTCACTGATTGGTTTAAAATTATGAAATTCAAAGCTTCTCAACTCATTCAGCTTTTGTTGTAGAAGAGTGGATCTTTTTTTATTCTTTTAAAAGTTCCCGCGTCAAGATTTTACTAAATATGACAAAGATGACCAAGGGATTATTTAAAAATCTAGACTGCGTAGTTTTTAAGCAGTACATTTATTGACTGAAACGACATAAAACATAATTTCTTACGTCATTTAAAGCATTTTTAAATTGGAAGCATATACCTACCTCTAATTGTTTAAAAATTAGCTAATGGGCCACGTTTAGAGTGCACACTGTATGGTGCATCGAGGTTCAATTTCTAATCACAATACCATTCAGTTACATGACCTCATGTATGAAACATGCACAACATTAGAATTACAATTGCTTATGATTGTAGCATAATTTATTCTGACTTTTATGGGAGAATTTAAATAGCTTCAATCTAAGTAGAATGTTTATTTATCTCTGTGATACTCCTTTTTTACCTCCTTGATACCTTTGTTATTGGTGAAATAACAAAGTATTCCAAACAAATGGAGCTGTCTTTAATCCTTTAAGCTCTTCATTAAACAAGACTTCTGATATTCTCTCGAATATATTTATCTGTAACAGATAGCAAAAAAATACTAAAAAATCAAGAAAAGATTTCCTTGGAGAGGATTTGCCACGGAATGAGATAGGTGGGAAAATTTACCTCAAAACAAATCAAGGCAGAAAAATTCACCGGAGAGGAACGAATCGGAAAGAGGTAGAATTTTAGGATTGGTAAATAAAAAGCTAAGGAAAAAGAAAATTCCACATAGAATTGACGTTCTGTCGTGCATATCGGAAATCTTCAAACGTTGGCAGTAAATAGAGAAGTTTCTCACTTTATTTCGATTTTTTTCTGTTATGATCAAGCAAACTTTTCTTTCCTTCTGCCCCAATAGCTTTGTTCTCAAATTTGCTTCTATGCCACAAAAATTCTCGATTTTAAAGCTCACTATCTCTGCCATTGAACAAAAAGTGATAAGATACAGATTGTTTATGGAAAGAATACTTTTATAAATTAGTATAAAACTGAAAGTCAATAAGCATTTTCATACATACCAGCATTGGAAAGGTGGCTGTCCGTAGCAGAAGGTCTACGAGAGTGGCAGACGCACGCGCGCACACGCACGGAAACAGACTTGTGTCAAAGTTTTGAATTTACTATGAATTTACTATTTCATCATATTTTCATATTTTAAGTAATAAAAATTTTCTATCTTTATATATATATATATATATATATCATTATTATTATTGTTAGATTGCAATTTAGCAATAACATCCTTTTCGGTGTACCAGTTTTAATAATAAGTATTTTTCGCAACTAAAGTTTCTTTCATATCTTGTGGCAACTCTTAACAATTCAACGGATAATTTTTTTTAAGTTTTGTAAAATTCTCAATTAATCATTCTTTTTTTTATATTATTAACTGATTTGGTAATAGCGTTAACTTTTTATTCAATGTGTTTAATAGTTCTTTGTTTAATCATTATTAAGTCCTTTTTCTTGCACCGGACTATTTGCTCGCCATTTTAAATAGCGGAAGTTTCTTAGGGTACTCAGGTCCCGGCGTCCCCTGACTGGAAGATTTTTTGTGTGTGAAGATAGAACGAGTTGACTGACATCGAGATAAGAGGTGGTGCGTCTGTAAGGGTCAGGGATGACGATTTTTTCTGATATTCGGCTCTCGTCCTTGCAGACGTACCGGTGAATCAAGGAGGTGCAAATGCTTCAGCAAGAGCTATTGATGATCAGATGTGTAAAGAAATTACATATACGCCTACGACGACCGAGCGTAAGAAAGAGGAATGACCATATCTATAACGGTAAGTAGAGAATACAAAAAAGAAAAAAACTGTTGCAATTGTATTTGATGAAGGCAGAAGGAAGTGTGAAAAAAGCATTTCTCGAACATTCACTATCTTTCTATGAAGCATACGAAGCACATAGCTCATGAATAGTTACGTGATATTGTAACACCGTTTGAATATTCCTTTCGCAATTTTCTATTGAGGGCATTTCGTCTAAAAAAATGTCTTGTTTTTTGGAAAACATCGATATGTATAACCAAGAATCTAGAAGTAACTTCTGTGTTCTTGCGAGTGAGTGAACCGTGTACGGAATTGCAATGCGTTGTGTAAAATGTCATGAACTCAGTCCAGCTAAAATTTAAAATTCCATCTTATACACCAGCTTTATGACTCAGTGTTGCAGTCTATCTTCACCAGGTAATGAATGATATTTGCAGATTAGCTAGATAGCACGAATTACGAGAGCTCACAGGGGGGGGGGGGGTTTTTCATGACCTTATTTTGTGTTTCTTTTCCTTTATATTCTTAATATTAGATAGACAACTACATGAAAGTTTTTAATCCGTATTTATTCGCATGTATTTTCCTTTCCGAATGACTGCAGGAATAATGACTGGTAAATAACGTGTGTAGCTTCGTCCTGCGTGCGCTGTCTACCTTGCTCATGCGCAGTGGAGAGCTGAGTACTATAAAGGCTCAAGCGTCATCTGTCATCTCGCTCTTATTCTCTTCTTGCACTTGCTACGATTTATGTTCCTGTTGTCCACATGTTAATTATCATTTACCTTTTCTTTAAATTTTATCTTGTTAAGTTTATTAAAGTTATAATTGTTATTAGAGTTAGCTTCTTCAGCGTTGCGTAATGTTTCCTCACACCTGCACGAGCCAGTATATACATGCATACCTGTAAACGGTGATTGTACCATTCTAAGTTACCTCGCCCAAATAGATGCAGTAGCTACTCTTTGTCACGGTAACTTAAAGTTAATTCTGGACCTGGTGCTATAGACATAGTGATAACCATGTTAGCCTATTGACCACCGCATCAATTCAAAGTAACTAACCTTTACACTTCGGCTTGCTAAACATGTTTGTAAATTCATTCAATAACTTGCGCTCTGCTCGACATGTGTATATATTCATGTTATTTTCTAAAATAATCAAGAGTAACTATACAATTATGTTGGCAATGTTTTTAATGTTAAAAATAAAGGTTCAGTTAATAAGGAATTAAATCTCTTGTCTTCTTTTCATACTGCACAGAAAAATGCATTGTACCTCTTTTCTAGGATTTCTTCCACTAAGGCCAAAATTTTCCTGTTGGTATTAAAATTTGGGTATCAATAAGAGTATAGAAAGATCCAACCAACCCCTCCTTATTTTAGTCCCTTTTTGACTTTTATGCATGCCATCCCAAACTATCAATTAGAAGAATTAGAAATAATTATGATATTTTTCAAAAACATGAAATGTAGAAAAAAAATCTGGATCGTCATGTCATAAAGGAATACAACTAACATGACTCCGCGCAAGGGGGGAAAACTCGTTTCCGTAGAAATTTTAATCTCATCCATAGTTTCGTAATTTGTGGAAATTTTCTATAAAATCCGCATTTACTACGGAGAATCCGTAGCAGTTGGCATGTATTCATTTTCAAGAAGTGTGGATGCTCATCGAAATGCTCAGAAACTAGTTCCGTCGAGCGTCAGCATACTGCAGCTCAGGGTTTTGCTTAACCCATCGATGCCCAAATTAATTGAAAGCATGAAAGCCGATCCTATTCCTCATGTTTAGTAAAATATTCATGACACGATAACATTTTAAATTTGAAAAAGTTCCACTCTTCTGCTATTTAAACTAACCGAGTCATGAAGCTTTAAATTTCAAAATTTTTGACAAATGACGTCTGCCTCGAGCAAGGGTTACTGGATTATCTTCTACGAGGCCGCCATTGAAAAGTCTAAAATCGTCTGAAATAGTGATCTTCAAAACTTCATAACTCGGTCAGTTTTAGTCGCAGAACTGTTTTACTTAAAATTGTAGTGTGTCAAGAATATTTTACTAAATCTAACTAATACGACAGGGGGACCGAATAAAATTTTAAACTTCGCAATTTTTTTCAGCAGTACGTTTATGCACCCAAAAGCATAAAATTTCATTATTGACATCATCGAAAGCATTTTTCCATTTGGAAGCATATGCCTATCTCAAGCTGTTTAGAAATAAGCTATCGAGCCACGATTAAAATGGACACGCTGTATATATTAACATACAGTATTGCAATGTACGATTTATGAAAAAGAGCGTAAATTTTCAATTGAACGTTTCAATCTATATTGAAGAACACTTTTAAAGTCATGGGAAAGGTTATTATTAGTTACCCTGACTAAAACTTTCCCACTTAAGGATATACCAAAGAGGAATTTGCTGAACGAAATTTCCGAATTGATACACAAAATGTTATTTTGTTCAAATGCTGTATTGTTATACCTTTCAAAGAAAGACAAAAATTTTATAAAATGCACCTTGTAAGTATGTACCTAAGTGTATGCGCATTTAGAAATTAATATAATAGTTTTTTAAAACTATAATGCCTTTTATAAATTGGTCTGCTATTTTAATTTAGGTCAACAATTCTTTAAAAAAAAAATTGAGTAGAGAAGAATTCTTCCGTCTGTAACGATTCGTCTGTTTTTCTGTGTTTATTTATTTGTGAATTAATATAGTGCGAATTTTACGTAAGCATTGATATGTAGAATTGGCTCATGAACATATTTTAAAAAATACGGAAAATTATTTAGAGTCTGATATAGGAAATAAATATCTAAACATAAAAATTCCTCTGAATAATTCATTATGTAAGTATCTTTTAAGTTAAACATTGACAAAGATTGCAACGTCAAGAATATTTGAAAATAGATATTCTTCAAAAAAAAAAAAAAAGAGAGAGAGAATAAAAATAGATGTTATGCACAAAAAAAAGAAATTGAATAGATAATGATCTGGATTTTGCATCAACTGCAATGCGAGAAAATGTATTATTAATAGTATAACAGTAGTATTTGATATAAATTAACAAAATTATAATTTAAATATTAATAGAGATTAAATTAAAAATATATGTTGTTTAATACTTTTTTTAAAATTCTGATTAATCTTAAAAAAATTCTGAGAATGATATCACCTAATGCTGCTGCATTAGCGTGCATAAAAAGTGTATTATTGTCATTTTATTATTGTTTACTTCTTCTATTATTATTTTTTTCAACTTAAATTTCGAATTAATAATGTTATTAATAGTATGCTGTTTAAAATACATAATATCATTTAGCATATTTTGCGTATATGATTGATACTATTATGCATAAGGGTCGTTCAAGTGAAACATGGACACTTAGGTAAATGTGCAGTTTACAGTATCCACCCTGTTCCTCGCCAATTTTTCTTGGCGCAATTTCATGTGCGGTCGCCAAATACTGTTTTGGGTGTTCAGTGGGCTTTTTATTGCTTTCTTGTGCATGCGTCACCTGAAAAGGAGAAATTGAGCACGCAATGCCAGCGGTATTTCAAGTGTGTACCGGGCAAATTTTTTTAACTTAAAAAAATATCAGCGGCTTCGCTTTCAGCATAGCAAGAAACTAGTAGCTTCGCTTTTTCAGTGAACGTTAGGAATCTAGGTTTTTTTTAAAAAAAAAATCCGAAAACGAGAATCTCCGCACGCAGTGCTTGAGAAATTTCAAGCGTGTACCGGGCAAATATTTTTAAGTTAAAAAAAAAAAAACATCAGCGGCTTCGCTTTCAGTATAGCGGAATACTCGTAGATTCGCTTATTCATTGAGAACAGAAACGCACAGAATAAAATAAACAGTACTGAACTAATATTCAAAACGAAGAATTCCAAAGGAAATTTTATTCAAATTCGAAGTTATCGACTAATCACATAACAGATGAACAAAACAGTCCAATCGAAACGAGGCGCAATATGGCGTGATGCGCAAAGCACAGATGAAAAGATTAATTTCAGCGCATGTGTGCATGTCACTCGTAAAAATATTATTGCGCAACCAAAACAAATGTTCTCTCATTTCCGTTCTTGGCGGCAAAGAGTTGGGGATCCTAAGAGGAACGAAGTAAGTGGATACCGTAAACTTCACATTAACCCATACATACTGCAACGTCCGGAATATTCTTCATGTGGTCACGAGATGGCAGCGTAGGCGAGCTGATGATGTGACGAAATTGCGAAAAATGTGTGAATTTCCAGAGGTAACTTCGCTACACACAGCAACCATTTTTAACATCAGAGGTGTGTTTTGGATACGTCCAAGCAAGTACGGTATGACATAATTAAATTTTCGTGCAAGAAAGGTGTGATGGAAAGTGAAATTTGTAGTCGAATGCAAGCTGGGTATGGGGAAGCATGCTTCAAGCGAAGAACTGAGTTCAAGTGGTGTGCCCAGTTTCGGTGTGACAGACAAATTATGGTGGACCACCTTCGTCCTGGAGAGGAGAAAATAATCAATGTCAAAACAATTTCTATTGAGAAATGGATCATCCACCTTACAGTTCGGATCTGTCGCCTTGCGATTACCACATGATTGGCCTGTTAAAGAATGCAATGACAGGTCAGAGCTCCACCTATATTTAAGTGGTTTGTGACGCTATGGAAGAGGGGGAGACATCATCAGCCTTCGTCAATTTTTATGGAAGGTATCGAAAATCATGTACTACGTTGGGACAATTGCCGGAACCGTGGGGGGTATCTTTAAGCTCTCTCGTAGCCTCATTACAAAACCTCTCCATTGCATAGCTCATTTCTCAATAAAATATCTGTAGTTTTTCAGACATCAGTGTATGTTTTACTTGAACGACCCTTATACAACAGAAATCCATCTTAGTAAAAAAGTACTCTATTGATATACATTTATAAACATTTAATCATTATTACTGAATACCTAATTTGCCCTTTAGCTATATATAAGCAAAAGAAATTAGTTAAATCTCTAAAATGAGCTCCTGGGATCAGGAGTCACATCGCATTTCTTTTATTATATTAGATAATTTTTAATTTTCATTTAAGTGACAAATTTAGCTTTTTAATCCATTTTAAAGCAAAATTAGGCTATTTTGGAAAGAACTTCATATTTCTGAACCGTGATCGGGCGACGAGGATGACGTCTTAGCCGCCATCTTCTTTCACGCCACACCAACAGGGCACAATTGACCTTCATTGTCAGATTGAACATGAACAAGGCCGATATATGTGACGTATCTTTGATTGAATCGGGTTTCGAACCTGGAACTTTCCAGTCCTTAAAATAAATTTAATAAACTAATGTTTGTTGACGAGCAGTTATGAAATATTTTGTCTTTATTATTGAATACTTATTTTGCTCCAAAACTAAATGTAATAAAAAAAGGTGTAAAAATTCCTGAAATAAGTTTTATGGATCAAGATTCATCTTATTCTTGCTTTATACCTTAGTCTTTAGTTTCATTAGTTAATTTGTTAAATATTTAAAAACATTTAATTCAATTGTAATGGCTGAAAATTCTTGGAATTTCTAATGAATCATTTTCTCCTACAGAACATTTCAAAATAATCTTCTTCTTTAAGAAAGTAAAAATTAAGCATTTACTTTTCTGGGAAAATATGTTGATTCATAAATTAAAAAAAAATACTCCTTATCTAATTATATACTCCTCATCTTATTAATTTCTAAATAGAACTATTAATTGTATTACATTTTACAATCTAATTGATCGTATGTCAGTTTAATATGTACTTTTTCTTCGATTCATTTTGTTTATTGGGATAAATATTTTTCGAACTCCGGAAATGAAGTAACGAATGCGAACATTTTAAAAGACTGGAATTCTTGGAATGATTTTTAGACTAATAATTTGCTTTGAAACAATAAGGAAAATCCCACGGTATCAATACAAATAGTAGTTAATTACTTACCATTAGTGTGGAAGCTAATTAGTGACAAAAAATTTATACTTTGAATCCTTTTACCCTAGAATGAAACATTCATTTATTTATTAAGGGGACACATTACCCAAAAAATGGAAAAATTTACAATTTTCAGTTTATTGGCTTATTGCCTTGTACTTATCGTTCTACTCGTTGTATAAAAATTTCAAATGTGCACCTTTAATATTTCAGAAGTTAAATAGGTTTTTATTTACGATGACTAGTGAAAAACATGCGCAAAGGACAATTTTAAATGGCTTTTTCTCCATGTGGACTTTTCTACACTTTCATGTTTTCAAAATGCTAAGGCTTTCTTCCTTTTTAAGATAGAGCTTTCAATTTCTATGTATACGTTTATCGTTATGTATATGATAAAACTGTGCATGTAATAAGCATTCAGTTGCTCAGTTTTTTTATATTGAGGTACTGCTAAATTTCTTCATTTTTCACCATATAATTCAGTAAAATATCTATATATAAGTGAATATTAGATACACCTTAAAATCAGTGCACAGTTTTGTGTAATATATTTCAGTGAATCTACAAATAAAGTTTGAAGCAAAAATATTTATATTTGAAAAAGTAGTAGGGATCTTAAAAAATTGAATTTTTCCGTAAAAAATTGAATTTCAACACAACAAGTAGATCAAAATGGGTTTTTTTCTCCTCAAGAGGACTTTATATGATTGTTAAGCCCCAATTCTATGAAAACTTTTTCAATAATAGTTCAAATTTAAAAAACAATATAGACGGTAATGTGTCCCCTTAAAATAAAATTTTTAATTCTCATTTATTTATGCTGCAGTTCTTTATTTTTTCAGGAACGGTACTGTAGCAAGAAAATTCCACACAAAACACCTCTTTTCTTTAAAAAGTAAATAATTTTATAATAAGTGACATATAAGAGTAAATGAAATGTTTCCAAAATAATTCATTTTTCTTTCCTGCTTATCTCACAAAAAAGGTGGAAGCTCGCAGCAGTTTGGAACAAAAAAGAAATTTCGCTGTTAGGGCAATTCTATTTAAATTTTTAATGAATTTATTTTGAGATTTTAAAATGAATTCCACACGCACTTATAAATAAAAAAGTGAATTACTTACCAATCATCCGGAAGCTTATAACGAGTAACAAAATTAACATCAACCTGTTACGTAGTTTTAAAATCGTGTTATATCTGAACGTAATAGATTCTAAACCCTTTTGTTTTGTTTTTCATTTTTAGAATGAAAATAATTTTTTTCAATTAAATTTTCAAATAAGTAAATAATTCCTCAAAGAGAATAAGTAAATAATTTTCTTCCGATATCGTTTGTTGTTTTTCCCGCCAATGAAACTGTTGCCTGCGACCGATGCACTTCAAGAGATCTCGTGCCCTCGAGTTTTGTTTCGGAAGTGAGAGTTGCTTGAGGGATGGAGAAGGGGTGGATAGCTTTGCAGACATGCGTACATGCAGATCGAAGAAGAGGAAGATAGGGCATGGTGTCGAACTATCCATGATTCCTCAGAGCTAAATGTGGATCTCGGTGAGAAAAGTCGTTAAAGAAACGGAGATTTAATGATTTTCGCTATTTATTGATCGTTTGGTGAATTGGGGAATTTATACATTTATGCGATTTTTTTTATCTTTGTTTTACGAAATATATTCAAACATTCATCTCTGTGGTTGGATTCTAATATACCAGGAATATTTATTCACCGCTGATAAACAGTTTTTTATATATCATTTATTATTTATTTTATATTTGCCTTCAATATCACTGCGAAAGGATAGGTATTACATAGACGTCATCAACATATCTATCCTTAGAGACATTTTTTTAATTGAATCGACAGTTTGAAGAAGGGAACAAATTAAAAAACTGTTTTCTGGGGAAAACAAAAATAAAAAAATGTGTGGGGGGAGAGACAGGGAGATAGAAAAAAAAAAGAAAAATCATTTCCTATTTTTCTTATTTATTGTTTTTTAACCAAACTTTTATTCGAAATTCTTTACATCACTGGTTTACTAAGTGGTTTTCTTTCCTTTTTTTTACATCTGGCAAGCGCATCTATATGATAACACATGTTTGGAAACGTTGTGTGCGTATCGATTTCTTGGGGTCTTTTTCCCTTTCTCAGAATGCTGATTCAACTAATGCTTTTCTACAATGTATACATCTTAAATAGTCTTCATGGAGTTTGTTCATGCATGGTCTTCATGACGCCTTTTGATCCTGTTTGCTTATGAAATCTGATGATTTATGCAAAGAAAAATCTTTATTCTTGATTGCACTGCAAGTCTTCGCCACACCCTAAATCTTAATTATACAACCTAGATAAAAAAAAATTATTTGACTTCACAAAACGGATGACGTCCCCGGGGATAATAGGTACAATAATGGTACATCCGGGGTACAATAATGGTGGGCTTGTGTTTCCCCCTTTCAGTGATAGTACGTACGTCCTACGGGAGGGGGCGAGTCGTAGCTGTTGATGGCTACTAAGACTCCGGCCTTAGTACTCGAGCTATTGCAACAGCTGTCATTCAAATATCCCTGGATGCTTAGGAAGGATAGGGTAACACAGTTTATGGTTACGGTTTGAAAACTGATGAACACTCATCCTCGGCAACAGCGCAGGTACCGAGGAAATCTAACACACTGCTAGTAGCGAAATCCATTTTTACCTCCGCTCATTTCGAAAGCAACTACCAGTTACTCGCTCGTCACATCTTCGTGAGAAGTCCTGTTCTGTTTATTCTCTGCTTCATATTGAGTTGTTAGGAAAGTATTCCCGAATATTCAATGGACTAGAGGAGAATTAGAACTACCACTAAATTCGAATTAAAAACACTCGAATCAACCAATAGTCCCATGGTACCGACAGTGACTGTTCAAATTCTTACACATGAACATGTATACACATAAGAGAAGGATATTGAAATCATATCGTAAAACGCAACTGCATAATTCGTTTCAATAGTTCCTTTCTTTATCGAATGTCCTTGTTATTTACAAATGATGACGTATCCTCTTTAAAAGCAGTTAATTATTGGTACTTATTCATGCTAAAAGCCTCACGATCTAAATTTATTTCATTGCCTTACTGAGAAAAACGGCATTCTTGGCCTCGTTAATGGTACACTGTTTCAACTACATTCCAGTAAATTAAGAAAAAAGAGATGTTCGTATCAACCACGTTCCACTATAGCAACATTGATTGTTAAAATTCTTACACATAAGTATGTTTGTATGAATATAAGAGAAGGAGAATGAAAACATAATGCTAATCCGCATGCGGAGAATTAATTTCATTACTTCCTTTCTTTATCGAATGTCCTTGTTATTTGCAAGTTGATGACGTATTCTCATTAAAAAAAGTAGTTACTTATTCATGCTAAAACCCTATAATCAAAATTTATTTATTTGTCTTACTGGGAAAAAAACATTCTTCGTCTCATTAATTTTATATTTATTCAACCACATTCAAGAAATGTTTTTAAAAAGATGTTCCTCATAAAAGTTGTTATAGATTAATTTGCCTTTTCAAATTACTATTTTTTTTTTATTTTTAGCTAACTAAGTTAGTTCTGAAAGTCTCTAGATACTAACGACTGCATAAAATGTAACAATCATTAATGCTTTATGAGGTAAAGAAACAGGAATTCCCAATCATTAATAATGAAAAGAAAGAAGTAACTAACTGTAATTACTGTCACTGATAATGAAGTGCAGAACGTAATTAGAATTTCTGCATACAAGGACAATAAAATCAACTATTTAAACTTGCGGAATGTTTGGTCTGCCAAGGTTAACCATTCATTTGTGTTTCCTTATCCTGTAAAAAGAAACATATATGATTGTAAGTAAGACAGTAATTTATTTCTCAATTTCCTCAACAATGTAATATTTTGTAGAAGACTGCAAAAAAAATGTTCGATGTTAGTAAATCTGAAAAACTATTGTACACTATTTTAAGTGCTTTTATGAAGGAAAAGAACTCACGTTATATAGGGTGTCCACTTTAATCGTGATCCAATACCTAATTTCTAAATCGTTAGAGATAGGCATATAGTTCCAACTAAAAAAATACCTTAAATGATGTAAAAAATTATATTTTATGTTATTTGGGTCAATACACATACTGCTAAAATTTTAGACCGCTTCAATGGGCGCCATGAGGAAGATCCACCAATCAACGAACGACTCGAGGAAGCGGAGGCTGCTGATTTGTCAAAAATAATGAAATTCTAAGTTTCATAACTCGGTAAGTTTTAGTCGCAGAACAATTAAACTTTTCTTTGTTTGGAATGTCAGTTACTCAAGAATATTTTACTAAATATGACTAATAGGGCTGGATGACTGTCTAAAAATTTAGACTTAGTATTTTTTACAGAAGTACATTTATGTAGGAATTGTATTTTTCCCGTTTAGCTTAAATGCGCAAGTTTAATTCCTTCCTAATAATATTTTTTCACTTTCCGTACAAGCTCAATTGAATAACTGTTGTGTCAGCGGAAAGATATCGACAGATAACGGTCACGGGCTCTCTCCGTGCAAATCACATGATGCGTAGGTGTTTCTCCGTTAAAAACCGAGTGTAATGTTTGTATCCAGGATATGACTTATTGAAATCAAGAAGAACGGTCATGCGGTAGATTGGTGAGCGTAGGCAGCTACGGGGTCTCTTCCCTGTTAGCACGGCGGCGATGGGCGATGGCTACCTAACTAACTTTTTAAACTTGGTGTAAATTGACATTTAACTAAGTAACTAACGCACCCTAAATCTCTCTTGTCTAATATGCAAATAATCATATGTGTAAATACCTTTCTCATATTATATTTTAAATAATAAATAATTTAGTTTTAACTACTGTTTCTCCTCCTTTATCTTTGGTGCATTTCCTCCTAGAGTGTTCCTTAGATGAAGTATTTTTTACCTGACAGCGGGTTTGGATTTTTCCCCTGCACCCTACATAATTATGGCGGCTCAGGCCGTGATCTGAATTTTTCTATATTTATGTGTTTAAAAAGCTTGAAATATAATTCTTAACGTCGTTTAACGCATTTTTCCAAAGAATATGCCTATCTCTAACGGTGTAGAAATTAGTTACTGGGCCACGATTAGAGTAAACACCCTGCATATAACAATAATCAGTGACAATTTAAGTTGATAATACGACAGAAAATAACAAGATGTGTTATTACGCGAAGAACAATGTATTTCAAATATATGTAAAGTAATTGTTGCATTTGAATATATTTTAGCTTTAAACACCAGTAATCGATATTTCTTGTGATGAAATTGTATATTTTAAACGAAAATGGTGTAAGTTTGGGAGCTCTTTCCGCAGAGTGGAGAAACGCTCTACGTCATCATCAGTGATGCGATGCCTCGTAATTTTCCTCGTATTGTCAACTTGAGTTACAGACTATAAAATAAAACCCTTTTTATAGATAAAGCTCCTTAAATATAAGTCATGAGGTAATGTTCGCATTATGAAAAATTAAAAAAAAAAACGGTCTAATTCAAATTAAAAAGAAATCAATTACAACTAAAACTTAGTGAACTGCTTTATGGCAATCCTTTTTATTACCTATGTTACATAACCTAAAATCAACTTAAGATGTTTTTCAGTGATTTCATTTATTTAATACTAGCCTTCAGAGACCAGCTTGTTCGCCGGGAATATAATTTCAATTCAATCTCTTATGTATAATTTCATATTCATGGTTCCTTTAACAATTTCAAGTTTCAAATTGTGATAGACATAATCCATGTTCTTTCAGTAGATTTGCACCTGTTCTGTTCGTTGTCTGCATGAACGTCCCTAATACAGTCAAGTAGCTGGCTGTGTCATGCAACATCAAATTGCACACTGTCGGCATCAACTTCACTCTTATTCCTCTTGCAAAATATGCATTTGATTTTAACTTTAAAATGGTGCGACACATTTTACTTCCAGCCGCGTGTTAGCTGGATGAAAATATGCTGATTAAATCATAGCATTAAACATTAAGATATTACCTTATCTTTCAACAATGATAGAGAAACACGTAAATAAATGTTTGTTTAAACAATGAAAACGTTTTGAATTGCGTTGCAACAATGAAAAGTATTGTTGTAATTTATGCCATACGATACATTTAAAAATTCCTTATAATTAGAGAACAACATTGTATGGCAACTTAATTGATATCATTGAAAAGGTATTGTTTTGCACGTTCAGATGGCGTAAAAATCATTTTATGCTGTAATATTTTCGGAAGTTATTAAGGAAAGCGCCAGAATTTCGTTTAAATTTTAATTAAGTAAAATTCTAATTAAAATTTCAAAAAAGGGCTCCGAGGTGCATATTCCCATCCTCCAAAGTATGTTTGTGCCAAATTTCCTGACTCTAAGTCCAGTGGTCTGCCCTGTAGAATGCCAACACATACACAGACATTCTCCTTTATTATTAGTAGAGATGTTTCAAAATAGAATATCAACTCTCTAATATGAGATAATTTCTATACCTGCGTAAAAGGTGGGGTGTTGACTGTACATACGAAGATTGTTTCACTTTTTCCTTGTTAAATTAACGTCATGTTATGAACTTCTTTTAAAAGGCTATTTTCTTAAGGAACTCGCCTTTTGAACTGTGATCAGAAGAAGAGAATGACACCTGAGCTGATAACTCACTCTCCAATATTCGACGCCACTCCAATGAAAAAATGTTTGACCGATGACGGCAGATTTATTGATATTACATGACATCTTCAGCACAATCGGGAAGAACCCTCCGATTCCCTACAATCTCGTGTTTCATAATCTTCTTTAGCAGTATTCATACTTTTTGGAATAAAAATTCCTTTCCTTTTAGCTCGAAAATAACAGTTAAATTTAGATTCAGATTATACCCTGAATGAATACGACAACCCTGCATGAACCTATTTTTGTTATATAATCTTCAAACACAGAAGATTGTAGCAAAAATTGATCCAGGAAAACTTTTTATTTTTTTATACATCATCATGATACTTAAAATCGAGAAGGGAAAAACACATGAATTGTTTCCTAATTAAATTTGATAATTAGTACTGAAAAGTTTGATTTAAGCAGTTACGAATTCATTTTACGATCTCGAAAGTTAATCATACGCCATGCTCTAGTTTTTGTCATTAAAAACATAAATTAAAAAGTTCTGATTAATTAAATAAGCATATTTAAAACAAAGAATTAAAAGGAAACTTCTTGATACAAAGCAAAATAAACAGGACGATAGTTTCATGACTCTTTTTAAATTTGCCTCTGTATTCCCTTTATTAAAAATGCTTTTTACGTATAAAAGATAGTCATTTTTCTATCCCTGATTCTTCGTTTCTGTACTTTCAAATTATCCCAAATTTGTTTCCTGTAATCAGATTTGGAAAACATTTTCCTTGTTTGATTTTAATGCAAACTTTCGCCAGTAAAAAAAGTACATCAAGACTAAAATAAAAAGAGTTTTGGGTTTTAACGACTGCAATCTTTAAAATGTCTCTATCCTCCCATAAAATCTTACACATATGAGTACAAATATGGATTCTGTAAGGTAAGAAAATATTATAAAACTGTGCTGTACTTCATAAAGTAAAATATTTATATTCTTGAAGCAGAAAAGCAAACAGAAACATTCATCATCCTGGATTTGCTTGCAACATGTTACTTTTTTTCAGTTTCTAAAGAGAATTTATTTGCTTGTAAATATTTGTTTAACAAGGATCTAAAGTAACTCTAATATAAATAGACGTTTCCAAACCTTGCCTTGTGATCTTTTCCTTTAGCAACATTCACACTTTTTTAATAAGATCTCCATGTCTTTTAAGTTGAAATTAAAATTTAAATTTACATCAAATGGAAAATTTAAATATATAAATGCAATTATTTATTTTAGATTTACGGTCTTAAACAATATCTTCTAAGGTATTAAAAGCTTTAAAAATGTCAGCTATTGTACTTTAGAATTACCTTCTGTAGTGGAAGACAATATAAAAAGTTAGAAGAAATGTTTTTATAGTTATTTACTGTCGAATGTTGTAGTCTAATCCTGTCATTCAGAATTGAGCTTCAGCTCTTTCTATAAGGAATTCCTTATTGAATTATTGAAATGAATTTTTCTCATTGTTGTCTATCGTTTGTGTAGATTTTAAACTGCAATAGATTATTTTTTTAGTTTGAAGAAATATGTTTCCTGACAAATATAAACAAAAGATTTGGTTGATAGTTTTGTCTCATTAAATATCACCAATTCATAAAATTATGCATGAACATGTGAGATGGATAAAAAACTCTCCGTTAGTCTCGCGGGGTACAGGTGTCCCTCATTAGTTTTCAAATCCCTGCGTTTTAAATTCTATTCATTGTTTAGAGACCAAACTTTCAGTACCTATCCTTGAAATACTCAGAAACAATATGGCACAGTCATTCAAGTTCGAAAGGTTAGTGAAGAGATCAAAAAGACACATGGGGGACAGGTGTACCCTGCGCGCCTAAACGTGTAACAGGAATTCGCAGTTAATCCTTCTTCTTTAGCTGATTCTCTAATAATGCTTACTTTCTGAACGACTTATTATGCTTCCCGTGTGAAATTCTGGCACTTAGCTTCGTTTACTATTTAATTTTTAAAAATATTTATTAAATTTCATTCTTAAAAAATAGTAGAAGTAGAGTTTAACAGCGGATAATTGGTTTTCTAGCTTCGAATTTGCCAAAAAGCTTTAAACAGGTCACTAAGCTAATTTACGTAGACTCAATTAATTTAAATAAATGGGAATTATTCAAAGAATTTTTACCATATAAGTAGCGAGAAGTAAAGTCTTGAATATTTGGCTACGCTTTTGTAATAATTATTCACCATGAACTTTTCAATTTCTTTTGAAGTCATAACACCACAGCATACCCCCGAACTCGGAGCCTAAACGTCTCCCTGTCGGTTGGATGAGTATGTGTGAAACTTTATTGAAAAGCAAAAGCAAAAAAAATACATAATTAAATATAAAAACACATAAAAGGGGAACATAATTATACATGAACAGAGAAGAATATAATGAAAAGTGCATAGAGGGTTACAATCCGAGTATAATATAAAATATATTCAAGAGGAGCTATCATCTGAGTGCAGTGAAAGGGAAGAATGTTTCCTTTAGTTACATTGTTTCATACAGTTGCAGCTCCATGATTCGGGGCTGTTAGTGTTGTTCGATGCGACGATAAAGAAGAATTGATAATGTATTACAACCGGTTATATTGATGATTAGTGTCGCAACCATCCTAAAAATCGTGGGACTAGTTTTTTTGTTCTGTCTTGTTATTTGTACTTAGGGATCGCTGGAATTGTTACTCCAGTGTTGGCAGTGATGTGAAGGGTGAATTTTCGAATGAATTACGGAAGAATTGGTGGTGGCTGGTTGCTGTTCTTAAGCTAGTGTGCTGCTCAACTGGGTCTTCATCGAATGTCTAGTTCCGGGAGGTGAATCTTTGGAAGTATCTATTTCTAGGCTGGAGTATGTCAGGATGGTGTATTTTGACTTTTAATTAGGTTTTCGTTAGTCGCTAGGAATGTGATTAAATTATCTATTTTTCGTCTTGAAAGTTTTCTGGATACTACGCTCTTCCACCTCTATTGAAGACAGGTGATAACAAAAAATGAAATTGTTGCATTTTGTTACATGAAAAAAGGTGTTGATATTATAGTTCAGCTATGGCGGAAAAATGATGCCTCAAGAAATACTTGTCATTGGATTATGGTTCTTTTTTCCAATCTTTGAAACAAGTCTACTATTAACGCTTTTGTAATTTTCAAACAAAATAATATCGATAAGGTATGAAAAGACTAGATGCCCTCAAAACTTTCAGTTTCATACTCATTATGCTTCAAATTTTATGCAGAGCCGCTCAGTTCCCGCCTTCCGATGGAATTAAACAGAACAGAAAATCTTATGTTAGGAATCAACGGCACAGAACCAAAAAACAACAATGTCAATGATTCATAAAGGTAGATGCAAATATTGTGGAAGAAATAGGGACAAAACCAACCAAAAATAGGGTAAAAAATTCCATAAATAAGCATGTAGTAAGTATTTATAAGAAGTATATGTAAAATGTTGTGATTTTTCATAGTATTTATGTAATCTCTATAAAAATATTCCAAATAGTCATCTAAAATTATTTTTTCTTTTTTTTGCATTTCTTAGATGTTTATTCTTTAATTTACAGCTGATATATCTTTTCTCAAATAAAAAAATATATTTGTAGGAAAGAGGACAAATGTACCCGGCGCGCCTAACGGAGGGTTAATAACTTTAATATAAATTAATCAGTATAAATGGAAAAAAATTATGCTGCACAACAGATTGGTACAGTTATACTAAGATGCAAAAATTCAGCCTAGCGACCAACAGTATTCGTTTCTTTTTACAATCATTTAAAACAGTTGTTACAAAGTTCATGGTATCCAGTAATTAGAAGTCGAGCCACTTATAAAAACTATAAGAAAAATGTGTGCAAATGTCTCATAGAATAGAATCACTTTTTAAGAAAAACTGAACACCTTGTACCCACACTAAATATAATATGAAAGCAAACCTTAATGATAAAATAATTTTTAGTTTCGTCAATTTGTTATCTCAGAACTATAAAGAGCTGAAAGACATTTAATATCACAAGAAACGAATAAACACAACTACATCAAGTGCGTTTTATGTTTTAACTGTCCAAGTTTCTCAATTTCTATACTCGATGCTAAATTTTCTGCTTCTTAATATAATAGAACGAGAAAACACAAAATGTTTTCCCTATCTAGCTTTCTTGAAAGAAATTTATATTCAGGCGAGTGTTGGCGGGTTTAATTAGCAGACTCATAAATTTCTGCACCCCGTTTCCTGCCAATCATAAATCAAAAACTATTATCGCTTATGATATTCTTATTTTTCGCCGAGAACTATATCTTTTTACAAAGATTTTATAATTAATAAAATGCATAAATAAAAATAAATTTAAAAAATATAAAAGAAACAGAGAAATAATGAAAAAAGAATAAGAAGAATAAGAAAAGTCTATAAAATAATTTAAACAGGAATAAATAAAATAAAAATAAAAAGAGTGAGAATAAAAAAGAAAGAAAGAAAACCATATCATATATATTAAATAGGCAATTTCTTCGCACGAATACCAAAATGATGGTTAAAATAATAAAATGTAGGAAAGCTGTTTAGACAAAAGAAAAAGAGAGATTTACGATGTGAAAGGAAGCGATAAGAAACCTCTTTACACTTTTGCCGTAAGAAATACGATGATACCTCGGTTTTTCGTGATAATCCGTCGGAAAAAA
>BGPR01001901.1:170478-201974 GCA_013235015.1 Araneus ventricosus | reverse complement strand
TTATGAGCAAGAATTCCAACATCATTTGCAGTTGTTTTTAATGAATTATTTTTCAACAGCGTCGATCCACAAATATTATTACTGTAAACTAAAAATCGCTGAATATTTTATTCATGAGCAAGAATCCCAAGAAAAAAGAATTATCTTTTTACAATGTAAAATAGTAATACAAAAACAAACGAATTTTTCAAAATAGGATCCCCCCCCCCCACCAACACACACAAACAAACAGACAATTCTTTCGTCTATTTATCCGCAGGTTTCTTATGTTCTAATTATATTTCAAGACAAAACTCCTTCTAATTGTTTTACAAATCCCTGTCCTGCTTTACTTTCATGTGCACTTAACGGATTTTACAGATTTTCCAAACTATTCAAGAATTTATAAATAAAGCTCTGACGTGAATTGTTTTTAAAATTTTTACTTCATCAATTTTAGCTTTTTTTCCCGTTTGATATATTTAGTTCTTATTCGTTTTTATCAGTTATTCATTTATATTAAGGTCAAGTTGGTATCATGGCGCTTTATAATTCTCGAATTCGAGACCCGACATGTGGGCTAAATGTACAGTCGCGGGAAAAAAAAAGATCCACCTCGCATTATTTTGCCATCGTTCATCGCGTATTAAAACAAAAGGTACCAATTTTCAGGAAATGAGGTCTAGTAAAAGGTTTCATGTTTAAAATTTACATAAGGGGTCATATACATATTTATAATAGCACTAACTTCAAAATTTCAAATGGAAACACAGATTTTTCTTTAAAAAATTCGAAACTACGTAAAAATTTATGCTGGAATACCAAGTTTCATCATCCCAGCATATTTGGTTTCAGAATTATGAGCAAATGAAATTTTGAGTTTCTGTTGTTAAAGTAAAATTTTGAATTTTTACTGATATCTTGAGAAATAATATAACTATTGACCTAGAATTTTTTTATGTAGTAGTATGAATTATTCTGCACATTTTACACTTTTGCTTTTTATTTTAAAATAATTTTCAGTACATGAAATATTTTATCAAAATTGATGTTAAAAAAGTTTTGAATAGCAACACTTATAAATTTTAACAGTAATCGAAGCAGATGGCCATTTGATAAGTCTATGCAAAATTTCAGCATATTCAGAGATGTTTTGAAGTTACATTAAATTTTCAATTTTCGCTGTAAAACGATGCACTTAACTTTTCCGAAATATATGAATCCCCCTTTTCATTATTAAATATAATCAATACACCACTTTATTTTTTATAATTTAAATATATAGGCATTTAACTGTTTATATAAATAAATTAAAATTTTATAAATTAAGTGGTGTAATATTATTTATTATTATTATTTAATATTATTTATTTTTTTACGCATCAAGTTTTACCGTTTGTAAAATGTAGATCATTACTTTGAAAATAACATTTAAAGTGCGAAATAATTTAAAGTATTATCAATACCGACATTTAAACGCAAGCAGAGAACTTCTCTATCTAAAAGTGGAGACGACCCCTTTTCTATTTAGAACACAAAATGTCGAATATCTTCCGATATATTCATGGCATATTAACCAAAATTTATTTCTTGGGGTATTTCTTCATGAGAAGTTTATTTATGACATTAAAAATTGGGTTTTGCTATTGAAAATTTTGAAGTTGGTGCAATTTTAAATATTTAGATGACCCCTTATGAAATTTTTAACCATAGAATCTTTTAGTATACGTTATTTCCTGAAGACCAGTTCCTTTTTTTTTAATGCCCAATGAACGATTGCAGAATAATACTGGGTGGATCCTTTTTTTTTCTCCCACGACTGTACTTTGGTGTTTCATTAAACGACTTTGCATTGGCGTGGTGGGAAATTTTTGAGCTGGCATGTCAGTTCAGGTGGTGTTCCTTTCATCTGACAGTGCTTCTGAATTACAGATTTTGTCTCTAATAGCAAACGTGTACTTACCTCCTAAAACGCCTTACTCGTTTTTGTAGACGAGAATAATAGAAGCAATCATACCCATATTTCAAAGTTCAGAAGTTAATTAATATGTATTCTTATTTTAGAAATTTTTTTGTTGTCTTGTAAATATGTACTAACTTTTATTAGATTGATCATATGGTTTTTTTTTTATTTTCATCTATGTATTTTATGCACCGAAAATATTTATATTTACATAGATATTCAGGTTTTATTGATTTTCGAAATTTCTGTAGTATTTCTTCTAAGTTTTGACGCTTTGACTTTCCCGGCACATGTAACATATCGCTAGTAATAGTTAGTACTCATTTTTATGTTGATAGGTTTTGGTTTTTACATGAATAAGGGTGATGCACACATGTGTTGACTTTCCCTGAAAACATACAGGTAAGTAGTAGGGATGTAATGAACAGTGATTTGGCCGAATACCGAATATTCGGCCAGATTTCAGACCGAATACCTGCTTTTTAAAAACCTTTTATTTTTGCATTTACATAAAATACTGCTCAAATTTAAATATTTTTTTATTATTTACATATTTAAAAAAATATTAACATCTAGATGCATTTTTTGTAATATTCTAAATATCTTAATTCCAATAATCAAATGTGAGAAATCCTCTTCATTTTGGACTTGCTTAAACAGAAGTGAAAATGTCATCATTAGCTAGGATAGAATGTCTTTTTAATTGGTGAGAAAAAAAAATCCCTGAAAAATTTCCGAGATTTGCAAATTTAGCAAGGAAATATCTTGCAGCTCCTGCAATTACAGTATATAGTGAGCACTTATTTTCCGAAACTCGTAATGTTTATGTATGAAACCAAACAGAAAAGACTTCTTCCTGAAAATTCTAAAAAATTATTGTTCTTGCATGATAATTTCAGGCTTTACAATGATCAATGATACGCAACATTATTAAGTACACTTATGTACAATGCAACTTAAAAATTGGGTAAATCTTGTGTCATTTTTTAATAAATGTTCTGAATAGTAATTCTGCAATATTTTTCATTAAATACATTAAAAAGCACATTTTTAAAAGATTATTACCCTGAATATATTCGGCCGAATACTTGCCGAATATTCGTTACATCCCTAGTAAGTAATATACGGTATATGCCAGTCGTTCTATTTTGATTCGCGCCTGCGCAAACTCTTCCTAAGTGCTAATGCATGTGTTGGCTTTCACTGAAAATATGCTGGTTGGTAGTATACGGTGCATACCAATAGTTTTATTTTGATTTGCGCCTGCGTAAACTCTTCGTAAGTGCTATTGCATGTGATGGTTTTCCGTTAAAACATGAAAGTTGGTAGAATACGGTGAATACCAATCCTCCTAGTTTTGATTTGCGTCTGCGTAAACTCTTCGTAAGTGCTATTGCATGTGATGGTTTTCCCTGAAAATATGCAGGTTGGTAATATACGGTGCATACCAATCCTCCTATTTTGATTCGCGCCTGCGCAAACTCTTCCTAAGTGCGTGTGATGGTTTTTCCTGAAAACATGCAGGTTGGTAGAATACGGTGAATACCAATCCTCCTATTTTTGATTTGCGTCTGTATTTTCCGTGAAAACGTGCAGGTTGGTAGAATACGGTGAATACCAATCCTCCCATTTTTGATTTGCGCCTGCGTAAACTCTTCCGAAGTCTTAGCATCGTTGATTGATAGTCTTTATAGTCTTCCTAGTTTTGATTTGCGCCTGCGTAAACTCTTCCTAAGTTTTAGCGTCGTTGATTGATAAATATGCCATTGTAGACACATTTTCCAGAGAAAGCAATATTGAAGGAGAAATAAAGATCTACAGCTGCGGTCATTTATTACTTGAGATCAATCATAATTTTTTGTCCAAAATAATTTTCCCATGTAATGAATTCTGCCAAATTTGTACTTTTCCTTTGATCTTGAACTTATTTTCACCGACATTGTGATAACAAATATTAATTTTCCACTCCTTCCAGATGGAAACAACTTTTTCACTGCCAAGTAAAAACATAATTGCTATATTTACTAGCGTGTAACGAAATTATATTTCTTGCCTCGCATAATGAATGGGAGGACGACTTTCATCTTCATTCTTTTGCGGTCGTAACCTTAGCGGATCGTACCTTGTGTATCTTGGTACGCAATTAAAAAAAAAAAAACTTGTATTGTCATTTTGTGTTACGAAATGAAGTATTTATTAAGAATATTTCATTTCGAGGTACAAAAGAAAGGCTAATTTCGTCCAAAACTATTGATGCGTAAAGTGGTAAACATCCCCAAAACAGCGGAAATAGAATTTTTGTAATTCCTTTTGGCAACGATGCGTTCAGCGCGCAGTTACCGGCGTCGCCTCAACCTCTTTGAAGATGCAAATTCAATTTTGTCAAAAGTTTAATTTTGTGAGGTGCAGATAGATATAGACACAGGTTCCGCTAGCTTTTGATGTTTTTTTTATTAATTGCGATAATATCATTGTTGGTTATTCGCCGCAGTGTAGCGCAACTAATAGATTTTTCACTTTTTTTCATTTTTTATTCTAGAGAAAAAAGTCGTTTGCCTATCTTAAGCTGATCTTGCGAAAGCGATTGTGTTTTGGAGGCGTACGTGTTAAGCTTAATTTTGCGCTTATGTCATATATTTTTATTTGCAAATTGCTATATTTAGGCGTCCGTTTTCATTTTCGTAGGTTATGATTTTGCAGTGGATTTTGCTCTGCAGCCTTTGTGAAAATTGGAATTCGCTATTTGTGATGAATTGACGAATTTAACTTTTGCGTCTGGCAATGACGATGAAGTTTAGAATTGTTAAGTTATCGTTTGCATTAAGCTACTCCAAGGAAATTTAGAATTGCTTTAGTACTTAAATAATCTTATGTTTTTTTATGTTCATTTTTGTTTGTTTGTCTGTTAAAACTATTGCTATCTACTTTCTACAAATTGTTTAATCCTCCTGTAAGCATCGCTATCGTTTGCATAATTAAATTACTTGAGCATGAATTGAATCCATTGTTAAGTTATCATTCTCATTTGGCAACACTGATGAAATTTGGATTTGCTTTAGAACTAGAATCTTAACACTAATGTTCCTTAAATATCGATAGTTCAACTATCGATACTATTGATAGTTTTCTACACAGCGATACTATCGATAGGTTTTCTTCCATTCGATAGTTTAGAAACTATCGATAATTCCAGTCGATTGTTTCAGTTGATAGCTGTTTTGATAGTATCGATAGTTTTAAAACTATCGACTGAAATTGCGACTATCGATAGTATTGCCCGGGAGAAAGCTATCGATAGTTTTGAAACTATCGATTGTTTCGGTCGATAGTTCCGAAAACCCGATACTATCTACTAGGCTTCCAGAGTATCGATAGTCTATCGATGTTTAAGGAACACTATTTAACACTTTAATTGATTTGCTTACGTATTTTAATAAATTTTAACTGTAAACCTTTTGTATTTAAAATAAAATTTGCTCACGAATCGTCTGTAATTAGTTGCTTAAAACTTATCTTTTGTGCCTTGCCATGATAATGAAACTGAGAATTATTTTAGAACTGGTTAGGTTCTTTTTCTTGTTCGCGTTCTGAACGTTTATTGTCTGTTAGAATTGTTACAGTCCATTTACTGTGTAAACATAGTTTTAATTTGTATCAAAACTCAACATCGTTTTAAGTGATGATCAATCATTCTATATTTAATTCCTGATTTATAATTATGATTTTTTAGTGTACCAGAGTTATAACATATCCTTTATGTATACAGATTTGTCTGAATGAATTAATGTTTCCCATTCTATTTCATTTAATTTCCTGTATTTTAGCCATTTTCGTTTAGAAGAATGATTATTCGATGTCACTGTCGTGAAAGAAAGTGCATTTATATAGTATAAATTTTTCGAATACTTTACGATTCTTTACTGTTTATTTCAAAGTTAAGCATAAGCCATCAGAGTCGATTCTTGAAATGCTAAAATTCCGCAATTAATTATCAGCTCCCCATATTATTTTTGTAAAAGAATATTATTCAAAAAATTTTGCTGTACTCAACAAAATTTTCAACGCAGGTCTGGCATAAATGTTAAAAGAAGCTGCTCCCAAATACAAACTTCAATCTTTCTTCATATCATTTATATTTAAATTACTTTGTTTAGATACATTAATATTAGTAAGTTTATTTCAATTCTGTAGGATATAATGAAGTTTGTCCATGTCAAAAATATCATTTAACTGGAACTGATGATCTTCGTGTACCGTAAACGACCGACTTGTCTCTGTAAACGGCTAAATTTGACCATTAGGTTCAAATCGTGTAATGGGGATTCTTTTTCTTATTGTTTTTTTTTAATATTGATGATTGCAATAATGACCCTAATGTATTTGTTTCCATTTTTTTTTCTTTTCCAGAATCTCGATAATATTGATTAATGTATCTTTAATATTGCTATGTCTATTTGCTACTGTTTATGTTTTTATCCAATAAAAATCGATTCGTCTCGAACGTTTAAATTTAATTTGGGAACGGAAGATTTATAATTTATGTTTTAAACTGTTGATTTACTGGATAATTTGATTTTTGTTTGCTTTTAGAATGGTAAGGTAATGAAAATGATTTAAAAAATAATCTATTTGAAAATTATTTTCCAGATCGTACTTTTATGAAAAAAACATCTTTTAAGAGTAATTTATTTGTGAAAACAGATTTTAATCAAGTCTAAACTTTCCATTTAAACCCGGCTTGTTTTTTCTCAAGTAAATTTATGTTACTGATTTTCTTTTTGAATAATACAAATTGCTGTTATTTGTTTGTCTTTTGTTGTTAATTCTATTTTGAAATATCAGAGTTTTTGAATAAATTGGTTTTTGCTTATATCTTTTATTTTCTTTCCTGTCTTTCCAGTATCCTTAAAAATTATTATCAATTTAAAAAAAATAAATCGCGAAATTTCGATATAATATTTAATTTATTCCCCTTTCTTTGAAGTTGATTTCTCATCTAATTTTAATTTGCATATGCTATGAATTAATTTTCATTGAAAGAAAAAACTTTAGAAAAAAACCCGCGAAATTATGTTGCTAGTTACAAATTTATTTAAAAGGTTTATTCAGTTTTGTTATTTAAATCTAATTTTCATTTTTTTCATTTTCCGCTTTGTATTACTAGAGTTGAAATTGATATTACAGTTTTAAAAATCTTAAATGCTGATCAAATCAGAAGATTTCTCCTGCATTTTTTACTTTGTTATTCAGTAGCTACTGAAACTTAGATTTGGATCCATAGTATTTCGATTTATAAATTTGCGACATGCTTCCTAATTTTCTTATATTTACTTGATTGTTGTTGTAATGTGTTAATTATTTAATTAATAAATTGTAGTTACATATAACGGGCAAATGACCTAACGAAACTGAGTCTAAGCATCTCAATAACTCCATTGTCATCAATCAGAAGGAGCCGTGACGGCCTAATGGTAAGGCCTCGGCCACGGTGTCGGAGGGTCCCATGTTCGCAACCCGATTTCACTAAAGATCCACCTTGTGTGTGGGCCTGGTGCACGCTAAATTTACCGTCCTGTGTCAAACCCCCTTCCATTGGTGCCGTGCGAAAATTTGGAGGGGGAGGATGCAAGGTCAGGTGTCGTCCTCGTCATCTGACCGCGGTTTAAGATTACGAGCTCCGTCCCAAAATAGCCCTCGTATTGCTTCAAGAACGGGACGTTAATATAACCAGGCTTCGTACTCTTCCTGAAAAACTCCTGAATTTTGCTTTTATTTTTTCTAAGGGACCTGAAAACTACTGAAAATTGTGTTTTTCATCCTGATATTTCTTTATGTCTCTTGAAAAATTATAATCCAAGTGCAAAAGATAAAATTATGATAAAACATAAAAATATGACGTTTCCGTTTTTCCTTATTGATGGAAAGTCGCTGGAATCCGGAATTCTTACTTCTGACCTTACTTAGAGCCGAAAGAGTCTACCGCGCATGTTCTGAGTCACCACAATCGGGAAAGATGGGAGAATTGATATTTAGTATACTTTTTTGCCAATTTTATAAAAATTGTCCACACTACCCCCTTCTCCCCTACAATTGATTTTTTTTCCCACGTTATCTCCTGAATTTTCTGTACTGTACTACTGAAAAAATCCTTAGAAACTCCTGAATTTTACTATCATATATAAAGTATGAACCCTGTATAACTGAACTAAACCAGAATCATCAATCTCGAATTGTTGTACTTGCATTCCCCTTATACTCCAGTTTTTGTTTAATTCACTTTTGGCTATATAGCAATAAAGTGATCTTTTTTCTTTATCTTCTGCTGTTACTTATAAACAAGCAAAGCTAATCTTTTTTTCTCAGCTACATGAAGAAGTAGACTTCCAGTATGTTAACTTTCAAGAGGTGCAAAACATCAATCGCGTGAGTTTGAAATTTTAAGTACATAAAAATGTACTCCTTGTGCTTTACTTTCAGACGGTATCGAAACTTACCTGTACTATTGACTATGTGCTGGAAACTTGCTTGAGTCAGACAGCTAAGTTTCAATACAACGGATTTAGATCAGCCGAGAAATTATAGCATACGTAACGTAGCATTCTGCAAAATCGGTTTAGACTGTACGAGAAGTCTGTATATGAAGAATATCTAATGTGATCATACGCCCCGTTTTGAAGTAGGCCGTCCCATTGTCCCCAAGCACAGCTCCGGGACTCCGAAATGTCCCGTTTTCAGAAAGAAAGGAAACTACAGCTACAATTTTTAAAAAAATCCGACAGTAGTACGTAGGAGCATGTCTCACACATATGCTATACTACGTTACGCAGTAAAAAGTGACAGAAGTAAACATCGGGGAAGTTTCAACCGAAAGTCGTTGGGTGGAATTTTTCAAACATTTTCACACCAATAATTTGAATCATACGATCTTTCGTATAATTATTGAATATAGTCTATGTGTGCCCGGAACTAATGCACCTGTACAAAGGATCTGTTCTCTTCTGAATAAGGTGTGGGCAAGCGAAAAAACAGAGTTGCAGGTTGCAATTCTTAAAGCAATATTAATTACCGAAGTAAATTTTAAGAAATCACTAAGAATTTCTCTCTTATTTGAAATCAACACTGAAGTCAAAAATTTGTTCTTCAGAAAAATACAAGAGCACATAAATTATTTACTTTCGCATGTTTATTCTTGTTATTTTCATTAATAAATAGAAACGAAAAAAAAAGCATTATATTACCTAAAACACGTTTTATTACCTAAAATTTAGTAAATGACCCGTTTTGAGGAAAAGAATAAATGACCACTTTAAAAAATACCGTATTCTTCATTTGGCGGTCCAACATCGGGTTAACTTAATCCATCTCCCGTCAATGTCCCACTTTTAGAACGCAGATTCAATTAATTGCGGTAGTTAAAAGGTAAAAACTGGAGATATATCGGGTTTGGACCAAGTAGAACGATAAGGTGAATTTTCGCTATTCAGGCGGGAAGAGTTTCCAAAATTTGGTCTATACAGGACATTATTTAGTGTCGCTGTTTCATGGTCAGAGCCAAATGCAACTCAAACCGACAGTGTACGCATCTAATGGCCGTTCTGTTTTATTGAATGGCCGAGCGGGCCATCATCTGCGAATGACACATGAAGTGTTTCTATGCTATGGAACTGCCAGGAGAAGATGCGCAGAAACCTTCATGGCTATAGAACGCCTCAGTGCTGAGGAATGGCTATGGAATGCCTTAATATGTAGAGTGGTCATTGGACCCTATGGAATTAAACAACTTTCATTTTAAATTTATAATTTCATTACATAATCGCTGGCTGAAAGCTGTGTAACATATTCTAATTCGGACAGGATGAGTTTCCAAACTTTGGTCTATACAGGACATTATTTAGTGTCGCTGTTTCATGGTCCCAGTAGTCAAATGCAACTCAAACCGACAGTGTGTGCATCTAATGGCCGTTCTGTTTTATTGAATGGCCGAGCGGGCCATCATCTGCGAATGACACATGAAGTGTTTCTATGCTATGGAACTGCCATGAGAAGATGCGCAGAAACCTTCATGGCTATAGAACGCCTCAGTGTTGAGGAATGGCTATGGAATGCCTTAATATGTAGAATGGTCATTGGATCCTATGGAATTAAGCAACTTTCATTTTAAATTTATAATTTCATTACATAATCGCTGGCTGAAAGGCTGTGTAATATATTCTACATAAATACAGGCTACAGAATGTATGCGCGGTTATTGGTGTCTGAAGCTAAATTCTGTTCAAGCATCTTAATTACTCTAAAACAAATTAGAATTGTATTAGGATTATTTGATGGGCTTGGTGAGACGTTCTGTAGTCATTCCCGTACTGCTATCTTGAATTGCCTTTGATGATTGAATTGATAATCAATTTGAGTTGATAACGAGCATTATTTTTTATGGCATTATATTGATAACGACATCCAAGTAAATGGATACAACCAAACTTAAATGTAATAATTTTTTATTTGTTATTTGCCTATTATTAGAATTATTTATTTCTCAGCAGTAATTAATCTTTTGGAAAATCGACGTCCGCATCAGACACTACATTATTTAGAAGAAATCCAATTTCAAATCTATCCAAAATTTGAATACGATCCCTCAACTGCAACTCATCAGTCACTCTCTTCCGAATTACTCTACTGTAATATCAGGGAGTGTCTCGAGCAACTGATTGCAAATTTCTGTTTTACCGAAAACACCGGAAATGTGTTTTTAAGTAAGGGTTTTGTCATTCGTTGTTTGTGTTTAACCAATTTGGAGACAGGATGATAGAGTGTCTCGCTGCAAATGTTTACTTAGAAAATAACACTCTGTTGGTCGCAAATGTTTGCTTAGAAAACAACTATGGTTTTTGTCTGCATAATTAAACAAAAGGGGGAGGGGGAGGCTGTAGCATGACTTATGTGTACGCATACGAAATGACGGTTCCAAACTATGAGATTATTATTTTTCATTTCTTTTGTTTTAAGTTTTAAATCGATGGTGTAGGTATTGAGTGTCGAGTTTTTAGATGGAAATGAAATTTAAGCTTAAATAAATAATTAATTAATAAAAAAACATTTGCTGTCTTTTTATACATGAGTTTCGATTTTACGTTCTTAGCCTTTCAAAATCCTAATTTTACGCACTTAACTGTTTTGTAAGACATTCACGTGGGAAAACATACGGATTGTTCGCGACGGTTTCGGTGACTATTTATTTTTTAATATGGGTCATCTTTAGTACCACTCATAGACTTCGCGGACACCATTAAGACTGGAATTATTGGTCGTCCTCACACATCAAATGCAAGGAAGAGGTGCATTAATTTATTATGCTTTTGTTAAGATTTAAACAGTGATCTTTTTTATTCACGAGGAAAACAAGAAATCTATACTTATAAAAGGCAGTGTTTTCGTATGTTGTGTGTCTGCGATGTCTAAATGATTTAGAATAAGTATCTAACAATCTATACTTATAAAAGGCAATGTTTGTTGGTGTGCAATGTCCAGACGAATCTATCGCACTTACAGCCATGAAATGTGGCACACAAGTAGTCGTAATGGTGACTGAATGCACCTCGAAGCCGGAATTTTAAAATTTAGTCTAGAAAATTTTTTATTTAATATTTTGTGTTGTTTTGGGTGATTTTTCGCACTCATTTCTCAATAGCATGGCTTCGAATAATTGTACGACAAAAACAGATACACCATCGCAAAGAACAAACAATTTCCGTTCTAATGAAGTTTGTTTCGTACGTCTAACGTAATTTACTGAATTTTGAGAAAATTTTGAAAATTAGTCACTTTTATGGTAATTTTTTAATAAGGATTTCTTCAAATGTTCTGACGTTCTAGCATCTCTATAATTTTCGTTTTTTTTCAGCTTATAACTGGAACGTTTCTGTCAGAATTAAAACAAGAACGGTTAAAATATCCTTGTTCGTTTTTTTAAAATTAATTTTTGTCTGATAAGTTCAAACAGTTTTTTTGCTGGCGAGATTTATCAGCGATAGTTTCTCCGGACGATCCCAGAATGCATTGTTGCAATTTCATTGGCTGGTGCGTGACCTTCCTTGCAGCAGTTGACGTCATATGCTTTGATGCCCAGCATGCATTTCTACAATCCGATTTCTTCTGGCAGGTGACGTCATTACATTCGTGTCATTGTCGAGAGGAAAAAGAAGCGGGCAAACTCAATAATATATACATTACCGTAAAGAAAAATAATCTCGAAAATCATTAATGTGCATCTTTTGTGTTGATTTTGTTTTCAAAACGTTTTCGTGTCATTGTGGGCATCCCCCCTCCCATTTTGTTGAAGTCCTGATTCCACGGGCAACGCCGTGCGCGTACTGCTAGTGCTTTATAAAAGTAAATATAAGAACGATAACATTATAAGGAGATTCTTTATTAGTGAATTTAAATTTTTTATGAGAAGGATGAAGTTGCATTTCTTTAATTTCGATATATGTGGTCATTAGAAACTTGCGTTGTCTCATCGGTGAAATTCCACGTTTTATAGACGGTTTATGTTCTTATTATTGAGGTGAATCTGAAAGAAATTCTTTTATACGAGTAATTGGATTGGAAAGACATAAAACATGTCTTACTTACGTTGGCAATTTAAGAAAGTCTTCCTGTAAGTAAGCGCAAAAGTCTGGGAGGAAGAACCAAACATAGTACTAAGATGATGAAGACAAATTTGAATATTTATCGTGTCATCTATAAGGCTTTCGATGGGTTTTTTTTTCGGAGTTTATAAAATAGGAAAAATTTTAAAATGAACATGAAAGTTTTGTGTTACACCTTAGAAAGGCACCGCACACCATAGTTAAAAATTCCCTATTTTTAACATGGACATTCATGAAAAATGCCACATTTATTTAAGAAAATATCAATTTTTAGAGACTAAAAGAATAAACGGTTATATTAAGCATGGATTTTTGTTGGTATTAAAGTTAATAAAGTGTGGGGCATTTTTCTTGGAAAAGGATTTTCTTCAGTAAAAGTGCTGGACGAACCCTTCACTTCAAAGGCAATTGTGGGTTAGCTTCTCGATATTTTCTCGTTTTGACGGCGTGTGCATCAAATGTCTTACCATCGAGCAGGGACACAAAATTTACCTGTAAAGCCGATCAGTTCTCATATTTGAATATGCTCATATTTTATTATCAACGAGGTTTTGGTAAATTCCTTATTATTTTTTTGATTTTGGAGGTTTTTATGGAGTCGATTTTGGATTAGTAACTACAACATATTTCTTGGGAGCGCTTTACTACTAGGCTCATTAATAATTATATGAAATAAATACGTATTGCAGTAGTTCTTCTTTAATCTCTTAGAAACCCATCGACAAATCCTTCAGAAGATGGAAATCAGCTAGCTGCCTTCTGCATTGTGAGGTTTCATGGAGTCGTTGCATCCGGACCACTTTTTGACTGTTATTGCATGCTAATTGTAATAAATCGCACTATTTTGAAAGAATACATATCAAGCAATGGCCCTGACTAGAAAAGTAATATCTTGGCCCTAGCTAGGAATGTCCAAATCCAAAACAAACCGAGTGTTATTGATTTAAAGTATTATATGCATCAAAAACTGTAAGTTGAAGCTAATCTCATGACATCCTATTAAAATATCTTCAACAAACTTTTCTGTGGATAATATTTACTGATGCAACCGCTTTTTCAATGTATCAGGATGAAAGATTTCTACAGTACAGCTTTTTGAATATTTGTCTGGTATTAGCAATGAACTTAGTCTATGAATTCTGTTGACTGAACTCTACTTTTGCATTCAAATTCAAAGAAATCCTTTCCAATTGCTTACATTCAAGGACGAAAACCCGAATGTATGATACATGTTACAAATATTCGATTAGATTCATGAACTAGATATATCATTTGCAATGTAACAAAAAAATTGCTGTGGAAGTCGCTGAAAACTATTATTGGCAAATGATTAGAGAGAAGGTTTGCTTCATGCCAAGATTTTTTCTCTCTCTTGCAAATCATAATTAACATATATCGAATTCTGTCCAACGACATGATCCTTTCCCTACCATTATTGGTTGTGATACAAGAGACACGAGACATCCGAATTGTTGGTAGTTGAACCCAACATTACAAACTCAATGAAGGTATTCCAAAACACATTAATAGAGATTTCATCGGTCCGCATCCGATCCAGCATGTTGTCGCGTCACGACCAACATGTCCGCCAACAGGCCGAAAATGTGATCTTGCATGTCTTACAATGATCGCGGACCCTGTGCCGTATTTATAATTCATTAGGCGCATCATTAGTGTCTCTCTTAGGACTCTAATATAATCATTATCGAACTTACATCCCCATGGGAAAGGCCTGGGCCTAGAAAGTAAAAAAATTCAAGTGGAAAAAGTGTTTCCCTCTCTAATAATCATAATCGGGGGAAACTTTTCAAGAACGGGAGGGCTCCTAGCGAATGGTATATTTAGGCATCGTTAGGGCCCCTTGGCGGACTGGGGGACCCACGGACCTTTCTAAGTCTTGGCGTGACACCGACGATTAGGGGTGGTTCCGAGATCCATCTGCAAGTTCCATTAGAAGAGTAGGAGACTCGAAGGATTGGACTTAATGGATTTTTGGAAGGAGGGGGGAGCCCAAGGATTTTTCGATTTCCTTTTTGAATCGTGACGATCGGCTGGGGCCCGCAATCCTTTCTGTCGGCCCGGCTTGACAATCATTGAGTCGGAAAAGAGTTCTCTGGAAAAGGGTTGGCGGTGGGGTCTGCGCACCGCCCCCTTATCCAGCAGAGGTTGAAAGCAGAAAAACGCGAGCAATCGGGTCGCGTGAAGTAATTTCAGGTCGATTGCCTCTATCCATGGTGGGAAATGGACATCACACTTTGGTGGGCAACGCGCGGTATGGAGATGATGTTGTACCTAATTGGCCTCGGCCACCAGAATGAAAGATTTGAGTTCATATATCAGTCTTCGTTCTCCTTTTCGTCTCTTCTTCTTTTTATTTTCAATGGAAATCAATATGATTCAAAGAAAGAAAAAAAAAATGAGATAAACTCAGAGTGAATCGAATTAAACAAACAAGGAATGCATTCTAGTCCATTTTTTCAAGGGTTAAGGACTTTATACGAAATGGATTCAAATATAATTGGGAAATTTTTCTGTAAGAAGCTTCATTCGCCAAATATAGCTTCTTGTTATTTTCAAGGTGTTGACATCTTCATATTGAGTGGAATTCATATACTCTGTGTACCGTATAACTTTAGCTATATGAGGATTTTTAAAGTTAAAATGAGCCAACTCCATAATTTGCCCATTCTGCCCTAACTCTGCGAGTATAACCTTTGTCCTAACACTCTTATATATTAGGGCAAAGTATGTTACGTTTAGGGTGCGTATTTTCTGTGTAATAACACAGGCCTGCAAAAAAATACTTTTTGAAAATTGTTTTAATTTTGATGACTGATTTTTATGTTACTTTTAGTGCTGATTCTAAAAATGAAATCCATTTATTTCTATCGCATAAGGATTTTTTACAAAGTGATTGCATATTTTGAAGGAAACAGTTGAAATCGCGGAATTTTGACATTTCATTTAAATTTCTTTAATTCATAAATCCATATAAATTATATCTATATCCTAGTTCAAGTAATTGTTAAGTATAGATAGAAAGTTACAAGTCCTTATAGTATCGTTTTTTCTTTACCACAAAAGTTCTTTTGTCACTTTTCCTCTTGTGAACTTTGCAGGGATTGTCTCTTTTTTAGCATCCAGCAGTAGTCGGCTATTATGTTGAGATTCCATTTTCCTTGATATCGCCTTTTCATTTCCTTTATATCTTGTTGAAATCTCTTACCTTGTTCCTCACTAACTTCACCTAAATTTTCAGGAAAATAGTCCAGGTGCGAATCGAAAAAATGAGCTTTTAAGCTCGTATACTACAGCCTAAAATCTTGAAATTTTGTATCATCTCTTCTATAATAAGTTTGTACTTTGGGTCCTTTTTGTTTCCAAGAAAGTTAGTAATAACTAGTTTGAAAGATTCCCAGGCTTTTCTTTCGTTTGTTTCCATTTTAGTCTCAAAATTTTCATCTGTCATCATTTTCCGGTCCTACAAACACACTTTACTTCAGTTTTTCATCGGATAAACCCGGGAACTGGTCACAATGGTATTTGAAGCATTCACCTTCTTTTGGTAAAGCCTTGACAAATTGTTTCATAAGACCTAATTTTATGTGAAGCGGTGGAAGTAACACGTTTTTTGGCAAGCAGGAGAGATATCCGGTTTCAGCTGGTTTCCTCTGTCTTTAATATTGTGTTTAATAGGCAATTTACCGATTCAGAGGAATATTCTGGATTGAAATAGTTTCTTCTTTCTTGTTTGTTAGTTTAATCCACCAAGTCCATAAATATGTTAATCGAACTCGTATAAATAATACTTTTTTGGTCCGAAATATACTAAATACATGAAAAATAGACTGCGATTTGTGATGAAACTGTACGTGATGGAATTTTGTTATTATTTTTTCAGTAATCAGCATCCAAAAAACTATAGAAAACACCACTTGCTTTACCGACAATTTTTTCATCGCAGACTTGTGTAATGATTCAACTTCATAGATTACTTTGTATCCATCAGGCAGCAAGAACAATGGGAACTGCACTGTTGTTTTAAATGCAGCTAATCAGCTTTGTGATCGGTTTTCTCAGATATGAATCCCATAGTCTTGGTTCACTTAAACTCTTACAACCTCCATATAATGTTAACATTTGGCATACTTACTTTGAATCTTGAATGCATTTCTCTCCTAGAATGAACTGTGGCGTAGAATATTTACTCGGATATAGATGCTCTTCGTGATGTGATTAAAGCAAGGCTTGATAAACTTTAAATTGCAATACTAAAATGAGGTTGCAGAATGTTTGACATGTAATTTTTTTAAAATCAGGTTATTCGATATTGTCAACCAATAATAATGAAGAAAATCGTCTTAATTGAAAACATTGCAATTAAATTTGCTAAATAACTATGTTTAACTAAATTTATTTTTATTTACCTGTGGTGACTTCGTTCGTTCCAATTGTTCATTTGTTTAACATGTATTTTCTTTTTCTTCTTGGATTGCGGGTTGAAAAAGTCTTAAGACCCTAATGGGCATTGCTTTTAGAACAAGGGATACATTTCCTGTTCTGATTGGAACGTTTTGTTCTCTTCCGGTCTGAATTTTTACTGAAATGTATTATCAGCTGGCAATGTTATAACCACGTTGAATTTGACAAGGATGAAGTTAATATTTCTTAGTTATTGTAATGACCTTCAAGTCGCTGCATTCTCTTTATTGTTAATTAATTAATCAATCAATTATTGCACAGACAGACACATGACCGTATTATAAAAGAGAGGTATTACAGAAAACACAATATAATAGTATTGCTATCAAAAATGTTATTATTTTATTTAATTATTAAAATCTGAATGAATTTTTGGAACTGCAATGTATGCAGGATCATTAGCAAAATGTAGTTGTAATTCTGCATGATTCGACTTGAGTGGTAGGTAATCCGTGTGATTTGAAACAAAATCAATCTTCTGTCAAATATGATTCGTCAAATAGAAGCTTTAGGGGTTTTCACATTTTCGTAATCTTGGCTATACATCTCGCTTTTATATGAACGATTTTATTTCTTATACCCCAAATAAGAAACTCTTTTGTATTTTGAAATCTTGTTAACAGGAAACGTTTACTTTTCCTTTAAAATACAAGTTAATGCAGGTAGAATTCTTTGCTTTCCCCTTTATGTATTACCTTGTTACATAGTTATATTCTTTAGGTTTTTTTTAAAAAACAGCCAACTCACTTACGGTTAAAAGCTGTATTTTCAACGACTTAAATGTTTTTTTTTTCTTTTTAAATTTTGGCAATGGAATTTTCCTTTCGTTTTCTTAATAAATAAAGTTCTTTTGCTTCGAATCTTTCATCGTTGTCATATTTAAAAATATCTCGCCCATTTTGCTTTGTTATGACAGTATGTTAGTTTCAACCGGCTGCCTAATGTTTGTTCAAGTGCTTAAAGACTCTCTTCATTTTTGTATTCATCATTGTATTTCCTCACAGTTGAATATCACTCGACTGAAATATCACAACGATTTCGTTTTTGACTCGTTTTAAACTGCCAATTTGTTGTATTAAAATTCATTTGCCTCTGAAGATTGTCGAAATATTTTAATTTGTTTGGCCTCTTTTTTTCGACTGCATCCGTTAGTGCGAATGTTTTTTTTTTTAAATTTTGGCAGTGTATTTTTCCTTTCATTTTTTTAAATAAATAAAGTTCTTTTGCTTCGAATCTTGCATCGTTGTCAGATTTAAAAATATCACGTCCTTTTTGCTTTGTTATGACAGTTTTACCCGGCTGACTAATGTTTGTTCAAGTGCTTAAAGACCCTCTTCACATTATCAATTGTATTTCTTCACAGTTGAATACCACCCAATTGAAATATCACAACGATTTCGTTTTTGACTCTTTTAAATGGCCCTTTTGGTATATTAAAATTCAATTGCCTCAGAAGATTGTCCGAGTATTTTAATTTGCCTGGCCTCTTTTTCGACTGCACCTGTTTGTGCGATTGTTTTTTTAAATTTTGGCACTGTATTTTTCCTTCCAATTTTTTAATAAATAAAGTTCTTTTGCTTCGAATCTTTCATAGTTGTCATATTTAAAAATATCTCGCCCTTTTTGCTTTGTTATGACAGTATGTTAGTTTCAACCGGCTGCCTGATGTTTGTTCAAGTGCTTAAAGACCCTCTTCACTTTATCAATTGTATTTCTTCACAGTTGAATACAACCCAATTGAAATATCACAACGAATTCGTTTCTTGACTCGTTTAAATGGCCCTTTTGATATTTTAAAATCCAGTTGCCTCGGAATATTGTCGGAGTATTTTAATTTGTCTGGCCTCTTTTTCGACTGCACCTGCTTGTGCGAATCGTAACGCGGTTTCTGCATGAAGAAGTGCTTGTTGGAGTTGATGGCTTTTGGAGAAGTGTTGAAGTGCTCGTTGAAGTGGGTGTAGGAGATCGCAGTTCTATTCAAGTGGAAAGAGTTAAAACCAGAAACGTATTCCATTTCGTCTTTGTTTATTGTGTCGGCCTGTGTTTTCTCATGAAATAAACTTTCCAGCATTCTTCGTGAATTATGTATGCGTCGGAAAAGAAGATTTCCATAAATTGCTTGCTTTCTTTGTTTTAAAAAACGATTCATGTGTTCATTATTGCTGAAGTGTACCATTTTATTTTTAACGTTCTCTTGAAGTACATTTTTACTTTCTTTATATTCCATATACAATAAATATTCTTCATAGAACAGCTGTTATTTAGGACAAATAGCCTGTTATATAGTCTAAAAATAGAAGGGAAATGGGTGGTAAAACAGAAGGAAAATTCATATGTATATGGTTCTTTTAAAAAAAAATCTTACCTTTTTTTTTGTAAATTAAACATTGAAAAAAAATTCCAGATAAATTGAATTTCATCCTTTTGGAATAGATGCAAGATATACCACTTTTGCCTTTGTATTTTATCAAATACAAAAAAAAAAATGTATGATAGTTGAAACTATGAGTGTATGATTGCTCTAAAGTTTTGTTAAGAACATTTGGAAAGAGTGTTGCATTGCACATTGAAGAACTTTTGTTCAAAAGTTACAAAGAATTCGTAGACAGACACCTTGAGCTTGAAGGTATCTGTGTAAGGTGATGTATGCCAGTACTATATTTTTTGTCAATTTGTGAATAAAAAGAAGCATTTACAATAAAGACCTTGATGATTCGAATTCAAAATGATTGAAAAAATAAGATCATTTGTTTCTTTCCTTGGAACTTGCTAGACACCATGTAAAAGTTTCAAAAATTATTGTTGTTTTCTGTATTAAAATAGGCAATTGGAATTTTCATCTTCTATTTCTGAAAGAAAATATGGGTCAAATTGTCTGCGAATGAAAATTTTTTGATGCAATCTATATGCCTTTTCATTTTTTTGCTAGTTATTTATTAAGTTGTTTAAATAAAAAGATGAAAAAACATACAAATGTCATGCCATCATTGTACTCGTTTTCTTTTTCAGGTCGACCAATTAACTCATAAAATTGCGTATTGCTTAAAATATGTACGCTTTATATTAAATTTAAGAGTATTATGTTATTTATTATCTTAATAATACGATTTTCGTATCTTTTTAGGGGTCATGATATGCAATGTGGATAGCCTCAATTTGTTCGACAAAAGGCCTGAAAATGACGACAACTTAACACCATCCAATGGACCCACATTTTGGTAAGTCTCATTTCAAATATTTATGAATTACTTTATAAAGGATGAAGGGGGAGATTCTTTCTTCTATGGTATTGTATTAAAGAACTGTCTTCGAGTTTGTCTGTACAAATTATATTAAATTTTTTGGGGGTTCAAGTATTGATTAGATTATTAAAATAAATAACAATCTAAACATACGGTTTAAAACGAACATCCCTTGGTTTATAATGTCCCTGATTTAATTCATATTGTTGATTCATTTGTTACTGATAAATAAAAACGTTCTTTAATAACTTCTTTTATTGAAATTAAATGCATTCACGTAATTTCCAAGATAAAATCAACGTTTTTATAAAAACGACATTATATATTTACTATTGGAAATACGGTGTTATCGAATATCTGAGGTTGTGTAGACCAAAAAATAAAAAAAAAAAATACCCAGATAATAAAGTATCATTTGAAAATAATTGTACATTCTTGACTGAATCGTTCGTTCTAAAAAAATGTTTCAAAATTCTGTCTTCTAAATTCTTATAAAAGCATTTAATTAATTTTTTATTTTCGTTGCAATACTTTTCAAAATTCTAGATTATTTGAGTAAGTGTTTTCGTTTTTCTGTTAATTTTTAAAAAAAAGAAAGCTGTTCTGGTAAATCGATTGCAAATAATCAAAACTATATTCCTTGTAGCCGAAGAATTAAATTGACGCTTTGTTACGTGTTATTATATTACATCTAGTTAAATAGCCTTGAATATGGTTCTAATGTATTTGGAAGCAACAGATGCGTTTGAACAGAATTTAATTTTCAACAGCAATATTCTCTTTTCTGTGCAATAAAACTGTACTTAATAGAAATTGTTGAATTTCATGGAACTCTTTGTTTAGTCCTAAGACGCGTAGAAATAAACATTACGTCATCACTGGTGATGCAACCACTCGTATCTTTACATATCGTCAACTTCAGTGTCTTTTTTTTATATGGTTTTTTTTATTACCGAATTTTTGTGGAAATATTCACGTACTTCCACATCAGCATATACGATTTGCTTTATTTGTACATTAAACCCCGGGAATCCGAAGTGATTGGGGCTGACCTCTGTTCGGATTCCTGGAATTCGGATTATTCTTGATATACCAAATGCAGTAGAGTACAGTATTGACTCTGGGTGCTTTGTGAAGGCGTACGGAAAAAGAACGCGGCTATTCTCACGGTATAGTGGCAAACAAGTTGAGGGTAAAAAGAAGATATCTGAGTTTGTTTCTACTAATTAAGTTGCTGTATTCATTCTTAAAAACCAATTCGAATACTTCTTTTAAGTTAGGAATAAACATTAGCTTTGTTTCTGATTCGTAATTGTTATTTTTCCTCCATTTTTCTGTAAAAAATTTTCAAAAAATTAAAAATTAAAAAAAAAATAATAAAAATAAAAAAAAATGTGTAGAGATTTCGGAACTTGAACTCATTGATTAGTTTTCCGTGATAGCTTTAAAAAAATTGCGAGATCAGATATCTTTTTATCGAAATAAAATTTATTTCAGATTCAATATAGTTAATGGTCTTATTCGATTCGTATTAGTTAGACTACTAAAATTTGTACTTTACTATTAAATAGCCCTTGATTTAACAATAAAAGCAATACTGCAGGGATCAGTTTTTCATTGGTTAGTCGCGCATCAAAGAAAATATAAACCATATTCCATTGTTTCAAAGAATATTCCCTGAAAAGGACACATTTGGTTCTAATTATATGATATGTATAGCTCTAAGAATTCTAGCAATATTTTCAATGAACCCCTCGGTGCGTTTTCGACTTTTTCAACATTTCAGGTGAAAAATAACATCTTTTTGCTTATATTTAACTGAGCATTTTCTTGAAAACACCTCCATGGAAAAAATTATTCTCATTTCGAATCAAAACTGTATATACATTTGAAGGGCAGAGGGAAATCAATATCGTTTATTTTAACTTGAATATGTTATGAAAGAATGATTTTTTGACTTATGATCCAGCGTGTTGTAACTATTGTTTTTTTCCCCCAAATAACTTTTAAAAATTGAGGTTTTATAAGAATTGTTGGACCGTGACTGGATGATTTCTCTTTGGTCCTATCGTATTTTTCGGGAACATCACAAAGATATTTAGTCGGAACTTAGATTCACCTATCATTTGATGTCATTATGGGTTAAAACTCTTAAAAAACAACTCTTCTTTTTCCTCGATGCTGCCATCATTGTTGTAGTTTCACGCAGCTTGTGTTTTGCATTTCAGATTTCTAAAAACAATCTTAACATTTCTATAAGCAAAATTTCAAGCAAACTCGAAAACATATCGTCTGGTTCTTGTATTTATTTATTTTTTATTATTATTATTCTTTTTTCTCGGCAAATTTAGTCTTTTTAAAAAATTTAGTTTTGTTTTTTAAAAACGTTCCTTACAGTTTGTTGTTGTTCTCTTGTTTAAATAAGGTTCTTGAACCTTGATGAGTCACTGATGTGTTTGAAGAAAATTTCGTTATGGTAAATCCTTCAAATAGTTCTGCGTTAAATTCGTTGAAATTAATTTATAACTTTAATTTAATTAATATTTTTCATTCTATTTGTATTTTTTTTTTAAAAAAATAATTAATAACGAAGTTAAGCTTGCGTTCTTTTTATATCAGGTGTCTGAATTCCTGTTAGTCGTCGCATTCTGAAAAGATTCAGTGACTTATTTTCTGTCTGCACTATATATTCTTCGTATTCTTAATTCTTAGCTTTATTTGGACAATTTCAAGAAAACTGTTTATTGAAAATTTGTTAAAACCTGTTTATGCTCAATAGCAGATAACTTCCAGAGATATGTCCAAGTATTAATAAAGTCCACATAAAAAGAATCAGATAATTTCTTAATATACTATGATGTTAACTTCCATTTTTATTGCGATACTAGGAAAAGTTGGGGCTTGCCTTTTTACTTGCTCATATACAAAGAGAAAGTATTGTAATCGTCAAAAAATTCGAACTCGAGATTTTGACGAATCTCCACGTCTTAGACCTCCCCGAGTCCGAAAAACAGAATTTTGGAATTATGTCTGTCTGTCTGTGAACACGATAACTCGAAAACTATTAGAGCTACGGGGATGAAATTTGACATGTGGTCTTTAAACATAATTTGTAGGTTTCTATCAAATTTTGGGCAAAATCCGTCAACGGGAAGTATGTCTGTCTGTCTGTATGTCCGTGGTCATGCGAACACTATAACTCAAAAACTTGAATAGCTAGATGGATAAAATTTGGTACACAGTTTTATCGTCATGAATGTAGGTCCGTATAAAATTTTGGGCCAAATCCGTCAAAGGATGACTGTCTGTCGGTCTGTATAATTTACTTTTGAAAAGAATCCTCTATCTCCACGCGCATGCGTACTGGAAGCAATCTTCTGTGCGCGCGAAAGCTATGGAGCGAATTACGTCAGTTTGTCCTTGAGCCAGCAAGAGCGGAAAATCGGTACGCATCTCTTTGAATTTGATTCTTTACCTAGATATTTTTCAATCACTATAATGAAAAACCTTCTGATAGTCATTGGATTCTGCGTAACAGTAGGTTCGAATTTGTTTAGCCTCGCGGGGGGAGGGGAAATGACACCTTTTTGGGGAAGTATACGAGAAAGTTTAGGGGAGAACACTCCCGCTGGGTTGAAATGTTAGGGAAAAAAGAGCAGATGTAATCTTAGTTGTGTTCGGTCGGGAGATCTCGTTGGTCAGTCTAAAGTAAATTCAAATTCTATTATGGTTAATAGATACTGTAACTTTTATTTATTTATTTTTTCCCGAGTTAGGTTTTATGAGTTAAGGAGTCCACATTATGTATTTTGAGGTCTTGAAACTTTTCTGTGAAACCGTGAAATTCTCAGTTCTAAATGAGTCCAAAATTCTTAGTATTAACTATCGTTTTATTATTTAGGAATTAGTCGCGATCTAGGAAAAAATATCTTAAATTTCGATATGCCCATTTTTTAAAAAATTGTAATATAGATTTCGAAAAGAATTGAGAAATTGATACTCAATAATTGATTCAGAATAGTGTATTACTCACTCCAAGTTGAAGTGAAACTATTAGCTATGACAAACATATTTCTTCTTTGAATTTTATCAAACGACTTAACCTGTTTACATTTTGTTTTTAAGTACTTACATAACAAAGTGAATAGAGTTAGGTTTTTCTAGATTAAAAAAGAGATAGTAAATATCAAGTATTAAATTTAGCATATTTGGGAAACGACTGTCTAGCACTACATTATGTAACTCTTTCACTTGATGTTTTGGGCATTTTTAACTACAGCGGAACTCCAATTATCCAAATTAAACGAGGATAAGGTCGATTCGAATATGCAGAAATTGGATAAAGTGCAGAAGTTAAATAAAAATGGCATCAGACGTAGGAAAAAACTAATTCGTGAAATTTTGTTTAACCTTTTCTGGCACAGTGGTCGCAAAAGAGGACACCAACTTTAAAATTTTCTAAAAAAAATCCGTTTCCAATTTGAAACCCGGAAAATTGCAGATAAGGCAGCTGATAGTTCTCCTTTTAGAATGTAGATGGCACCACAGTGAAATTTTGTTTTCTTTTCGGAAAAATTATAGATTTAAAATGCCCAAATTTCTTAACTCGGAGATAGGAATTTTTTTGAGTTCTTAACTTTCACAATTTTTAGCAAATTTACTCGACAATTTTCCTCCAATATTTTGGAAGTTTTAATTTATGATTTTGTGCAAGATTTAACATTAATTTTTGAGCGTATCAAAGTGGCTATGTTCAAAGGGGTCCTCATATGAGGTTGTGTCCCCAAAGAGGGACAACGAACCCTCCTCAGAACGAGGCGGGATTTTTTGTAAATTCTATGTCTAAACAATAAACTAAGCTTATTCATGATGTTTTTTCATCATATTTCAAAAAAATTAATGTCTATTGCCGGAAAGGGTTAACAAACATAAGGTGGAGAAAACTGTAAATGCTAAGAAATGTAAAGATTTTACATTTTATATAAATCTTGATGTTTTTTACATAAGATTTACGTAAAAAAAAAGCTGCAAATTAAATTATGTATGAAAGTTTGACCACGATCTCCTTATTATTTTCCCACTTTTGACATTTTCCATGTTTTAGTTCTGCTTTCCGTCTTCTCTAAATGTTCACTTCGAATTCCTTCACAGTATTTTCTGACTCATAATCCACGTCTTAGAGATTTTTCGTCAGTAGTGCAACATTTATATATATTATTAGAATTAGTTTGCAAATGATAATATGAAGAATTACATCATTTTTGAAACGATATTATCAAAATAAAATAGGTTAATATAGCGTTTTTTTTAAAAAATATAAATTTATAGTTTAATTTATTAATGATGATTTAATATAGTATATATAACTTATTTTAGTTATAATATTTTCACAATAAATGCGGAACTGTATTTCCTATTTAGCTTTTGGCATTTATTGCTATGACTTTGAATCAGTAAGCATTTAGTTAATTTTCTCGTTCTTTTCTTAATATATTTTGGAGATTTACTCCTATATCTGTTGTCTTTTTCCAACAATTGGCCCTCACAGAAGGTTGGCGCCTATAAATTTCGAAATAATGTGACATAATCGATTCCTAAGGTCGATTGGCATTTGATTGTTGGAATTCCATATCTGGGTTGTCTTTTTCATAGTAATAGTTTTTAATCTTATTATCTTTCTGTATTTCATTGTGTGAATAATATATATATATATATATATATATATATATATAGTTAATTTTACTTCAAATTCTAATATTATGTATTTTAAAATCTTAGTACAATATTAATGTATTCCAAAATCGTTTTCTTAAACTGCAGTTTCGTTTTATTTCCGGCGCTGTAGGTATATTAAATCTCGCGTTTTAGCATATTAATTACTGAAAGAATATTTTAATCGCTTCCTCGCGATAACATAAATCTCGAAATCAGCGACTTGTTGGAGACAGACTTTTCCCTAAAACACTTACGTAATTTAGTAAAAATTAGTTATTATTCCCTTCACTCTGATCACGTCTCTATATGTTAAATCCCTACCTGAGAAAATGCAGGGATCTTCTGCTCTCTTTTCAGCTTGAAACTTTAAACTAAGATGCACGTATGTCTGCCACTCTTCAAAAAAGAAAATTAGAATGTAACTCGGCTTTTTACTGACTACAACCACGAAAACATTTTATGTATATATATGAACGTTTCCAAGTCTTTTCTACGCATTTTTTTCTCCGTCGAATTCTCTTCTCGATAAATCTGTGGTCGAGAACCTTCCATTGCCCTGGTTGAACCCCGAAGGAACCATCTTCCAAGTTCACGACATCCTTCCACTAATTTGGAATTATTTTTCCTGGAGTTGGCCGCGTCCGCCATCTTGGTGATTCATAAATTTCGTCGTTTCCTGCTGCAAGTCGCTGACAGCTCCAACCAAACACGGTATCCTGTTTCCTACGGGAGGGAAATGGCCCTCCTCTTGCAAGGAGGACCCCTTCTTCCCCTCATTAGGACTTGACTTTCCATGTGGTGGGTGAACTCTCCCAGTTCACACTTTCCTTCTTTTTGGGCCATTAATTTTACCATCTTCCATTTAAGTGTTCATTCCTTTTTGCAAAGGTATTTGGGGTTGTTGCCAGTTATGAAGTTCGTCTTCTTTATTTACAGGTTCATTCGGTAGCTTGAAATTTTTAGAATTCCTGTCGAGTAGCGTGTATCTAATGTTGGCATGTTATATAATTTCTGAGAAGCGCTGTATTTGCTGAAAATAACCCTTAAATAAATGCATTGTGTAGCATATCTGCAACATATAGAAAAATTGGGTTGGGTTGGTATTTGGTGGAATTTCCATTAACTAATTTATGTTTTTTTTTTTTTTTTCGGCTACATTACGTTTTCAGAAGGATCATTGCACCTTTCCTTCCAATAGATGGTTTTAGTGCTGGTTTCTCTTAATTTGGCGGGAAATAGCATAGAACTTCAGAACATAACATTAGAAACAGAATAAAAAAAATCATGCACTTAAGGGATAAGTCTGGTCTTATATTAATTATTTGCTTCTAAAGATACATTAAGGCTTATATTAGGGAGCTGACTTATTTTGTCAAGTGCAACAATTTGCGTGTTGTTAGTGATGGAAGTTCGTCTTTCTTACTCACAAGTTCAGACGGTAGATTAAAATTTTTTTGATGTCCCTCTCTTTTCAAGCAACACTTCGGCTAATGTCTGAAAAGTTCTGTATTTGCCGAAAATAAGACTGGTCTTGCGTGAGGACATTTTTTCTCTATTCTAAGCGTGGGGTAAGTTTATTTTTATGAAGGCGATTTTTTCAACCTGAAGGCTAATAATATTTTGAATCGATCGTATTAGCGTTTTTATGTTTCTGTTTGGTTTTCCTTTTTTTTTTTTTACAATAATGCTTTTTATATGGTACTGATCTCCTTTGTCTTTTGTTGGGAAATTTCGAGTTAAGAGAGGCTATATTTGGCGTAATACAAGTTTCTAACAGAAAAATTTCCCAAATATTTTGAATCCATTTCGAATAAAGTCCTTAGCCCTTGACAAAGTGGACTAGAATGGATTCCTTGATTGTTTAATTCGATTCTCTATGAGTATTTATCTTAGTTTTATGCTTTCTTTGAATGATTTTGATTTCCACTAGTCTTACGTTAATTTTTTACTTCGAAAAATCCATTAAGGCATGATCCATTGAGTCCATTTTGTCCTATACAACTGCTTACATTTATTCATGTACAAAAATCTAAATTGATTTAAATGCAGACGCGTCTTCTTCTGGAGCGGTGTAATCAGTCATCAAGACAAAAGTTAAATGAAAAATTGTTGGTCCCAATTTTTCACATCCAGCCACATAGCGGAATTCGTATGGCTAATGATCTTAACTGGCGCTTACTTTTAGGACGAGAGTTCCGAAAAATTGTCCTAGTCTTGTTTCTGGTTAGGACTATGACAATTTTTCGGAAGTCTTGTTTCTGGTTAGGACTTATTTTCGCAGCTTCTGTAACTTTTATAGCATTTCGAGTTCGGTTCAGGTGGAAAGGACCATGCAAATTTTCAGTTAGATCTGGGGAGAGAACTATAACTTATACATTACTCTCGGATGATTCCAATTAGAGTACTGTTGCTAAAATTTTTATATTGGTTATTTTTTCGTATCAAATATATTGCACTTATAACTTTGATATATCAAAATGCATACTCGAGAAAATAGCCGAAATTATATTTTTTAACTATTTTATAATTAGCGACAACTCAACCCTGTCCTAACGTAAAATTCACAATGTTTTATTTATTTCTTTGCTGCAATTACATGAAAAACTTCCTCTTGGACAGCTAATGTTTATTTGTTAAACATTTGATCTCCAGTAACTTTAATAACTTTTTATTGCACTAGTAACGTATCATGATATTTTTTTAAAAACTAGAAAATCACCCGTCATACCATGACGGGTGCAAATTGCCTCTTCATTCGAGAGTTTTCCTGTGAAATTTACATATGTATTATGACAGGAAATATTCTTTTTATTTACATATTTCTTTATTCATAAAACATCTTGGTAAACAACATTCAGTGTGAAGTATTTTCCGTTATTTAACAATTTTTCTTGTTCTTCAGATGTCTTAGTGTAAATTTTAACGTTGCCAAAAATATTATCAAATTATATCATCACGATTGCACTAAATAATGAGATGCATCATGGCGTCCAAACTATATCACACGCATGATATACCACTGACGTGATTTACTATTTTCTATTAAAAAACGGAAATTAATTTGAAATATATGATTAATATAATTTAAAATTTCTCGGGAACTATTGATCATAGCGAGATAAATTTTATATCAATGGATAACAAATTTTATTTCACTATTTTAGAGCTATTAAATTTAAAATTACAGACAATTACTCTTTTAAATTTAAAATTACTGAAATTTAGGTTCTCTATCAATGGGATAATGCTGTTTAACGTCTCGCAATGCTATGGCGCGAGTTTTATTGTTGGTGACGTCAGAGCGTTACCGAGAGATATGGGATATTATATTAGTAATATTTACAACTTAAACCGAAAATGAAGAGTGAAACAAGCTGAGGTCTAAAACTGCTACTCGTGTAAAACTATTTCACTCTTTTAAGCGAGCTTAATCTGGTCTATGTATATTTTCTTTAAGCTGTTTTTAAACATGGATTTTCTTTATAGTTATTTAAAGATTCGTTGATTAGCGCATGGATCCATCATGGATTCAAAGTATTTTTTCACTGCAGACTTTCTTGAGTCACAGCCACGCTTCTAAACGAACTGTGACTCGATTTTTATCTCTCCGCTGCGTCTCTGACCTCTACATCCCGGCCTTCACAGAGTTTTTCCGAGAACCCCTGCAAAAGATGTGTGAACAAAAACACATCCCTCAAGACCTTGCCGCCTGTATTATGTGGTGTTGCTGTGTGGTGAGGGGAAGTATAAAAAATACGAATATTATTTTGTTCCGTGTATTCCAGAGGTTTCCAACCTGTGGTACGCAAAGGACTACTTGGGGTACTCGAAATCGAAGTTGGTAATGGCGGAAGCAAGAAAACATAAGGAATTAAAAAAGTTAGAGAATTTGGTCTCCCCTAGTTAATACTTGTTATTTAATAACTATACCACTTGAAAAGTTGATTGTTACAGAGTGTAACTTTTTGCCATAAGTTAATGCGAAATTTTTACAATGCTTATTTCATTTGTTTTGGTGCTGAAATTATAAAATTGCAATAAAATGTAAAATCAAAACTAACTCCAGCAAATGTTATTAATTCGAGTCATTTGACTCTTAAGCTAACATAAGCCCTTAACATTATAGATAAAAAAAACTTATTTACATAGACGGATGGGTGGTGGTGGGGGTATGACTGTTGGGGTATGCGAAAATATAAAGATTAATTAAGGGGTACGAGAGGGAACAAAGGTTGGGAACCCGTGGTATATTCGAATCGCTGAAGTTCGTCTGGTGCGTTATTGTTTTGTGTGCATGGTTCAAAGTAATAATCTTTTTCACCTTGTTTTTTATGCCTAAGTTTTAAAATTTTATACACTTGTGCATTCTCGATTACTTTAATTAAAGTTTGGTTCGCACTGGTGGCGACACCTAGTGTTTGATTTGAGAAAAAAGGAATTTCAAGAGCCCATAATATCTCTATACAAACTGAAAAGTAGAAAATAATTCAATTAAAAAATATCTACTTTTTTGTATACTAATAGAAGTGTATTTTTAAAAATTGTTTTTATTAATTTATTTAACTTGACTTGTTTCACGTTTGTAAATACGGAATTTCATAACATATTTTGCACTCATTTTCTGATGTGCTAGAGATGTCAAATTTTGTGCATTCTCGATGACTATACAGTATTTTAATATTACGGAACTTAATTATCTGTTAATCGCTTACTTTAATTAAAGTTTGGTTCGCACTGGTGGCGACACCTAGTGTTGAATTTGAGGAGAAAGGAATTTCAAGAGTCCATAATCTTTATATACAAACTGAAAAGTAGAAAATGATTCAATTAAAAAATATCCCCTTTTTGTATACTAATAGAAGTGTATTTTTAAAAATTGTTTTTATTAATTTATTTAACTTGACTTGTTTCACGTTTGTAAATGTAGAATTTCGTACAAGATTTTTCACTCATTTCCTGATGTGCTAGAGATTCCAAATTTTGTGCATTTGTGTATTCTCGATGATATTGCACTATTTTAATATTTGCATAACTTAATTATAAGTTAATCGATTAATTTACGTAAATTATAATATTATACAGGTGGCGCCACCTGGTAGCGAATTATTCTGTCATATAGTAAATAGGGCGTTTGGTAAGAGCTTGTGTGTACTATTTTAATGGGTCCTGGTCGCATCATTTCATAACTGCACCAGGTACAAAATCTCAAATATCAAAAAGAAAGTTGTGGGCAAAAAACAAATGTAAGTCATAAAAAATGAGGATTACAAAAAAATAAAGCTTTTCATCATGTTTACAGTGTTGATATCAGAAAGAAAGTAGTGAATCCTTAAATAATAATTATTAGTCATCAAAAATAATGACGAATACTAAAATAAATCTTTTCATCATGTTTGCAGAGCGGTAGTAACATAAAAATTTATTTACTTTTAGACTAGTCTAATAATAATCAGTTGTTCTCTATTG
>BGPR01001901.1:157196-170468 GCA_013235015.1 Araneus ventricosus | reverse complement strand
TTACTTTTAGACTAGTCTAATAATAATCAGTTGTTCTCTATTGCATTGGAGTGACGTTCATCATGTGACGTGTTCATTAGAAAATTATAACAGAATATGAAAACTTATTTACTTTTAGACTAGTCTAATAATAATCAGTTGTTCTCTATTGCATTAGAGTAACCTTCATCATGTGACGTGATGATTAGAAAATTATAATAGGTAAATGCATTAAAATCTGCAATGACGGGGAAAACTAATTAGGTTTCATGCAGAAGATTCGAATATTTTTACTCTTGATTTCTAATGATTCTAAGAATTTTCTGGTATTGTAATCGACATGTTTAAACTTGCGAAATTATTCTTTTATATAAATGCTGTATAGTGATATTTAATTACTTTCAAAAAGCATATGGTGAAATAGAAGTTTTGAATAAGTTCATGATTTTTGAAATAGATTGATTCAATCATGTTTCTAGCATTAGTTCACACACAAAAATTTTGGATTCCGGGTTAATAAATTTAAAACTGAAACGTCATGACATATTTTTGCGTCTCTTGAGGAAGCTTTTATGGCGTCTTATCTTGGCCTGGTTTAGCAAGAATTTCCTTATTACAATGAATAATACCTGAAAATAATGTTTCATTCTGCTGTAAAGGATTAGTTGTACTTTACCAGAGCTTCTTAGCCCCTTAACATTGTAGTTTTCTGTACGGCGTAATGAGGTGACTCCTTCTGTTTGGGGAATGTGTTGTCGTATTGATTCAACTAAAAGCCCATAGAGTAGGCATGGCGTATATTGCAAAAGAGCCGTTTTTCTTCACCTCCGGTTTAACCTGGCAGTTAAAACCGCTCAAAATAACCGTTTTTCGGTTGTTTTTTTCTTAACGTTTGTGGTCAGAATTTTTTTATTAATAGCCACCATATACCATAATAAGTCAGTATTATCACAATAATTAATTATTGTAATAAGTATTGATTCTAAATAAGTAATTAATTCAATATGTAATAATAATAAATGAGTAATTATTGCAATAAGTAAGTATTATAAACAAAATTTTTTATTAACATTGTTAGCACAAGAAATTAATTCATTGGTCAATGTTTATCATCTAATCTGCTCATGAAGACTCTTTCAACAATGTGTTGATCCGTGAGTCGACACCTCTCATCGGAAACATCATTCAACGTAGATACTAATCTTTCGGACGCCACAGAACTTCTAACTAAAAATAAATATTTTTTGGCTACAAAAAACAGACGCCGTTTGCAGACAAAATTTATTATTAGTATTGTTTTTGCAGGAAATCAATCCATTGGCCTATATTTATCTGTTCATAAAGACTATTTCAGTAATCCGCCAACCAACAGACGCCTCGCGGAAGTGGTTGTCAGTGATTGACCTAAGATAATGAATTTCAAAGCTTTATAAATAAATTTAAAAGGCAAAAAAATGTTTAGGTAAATTTTAGCCTAGCCGAACCTAAAATCGAGCCTATCTTCCGACCCCGTTTTTGGATTTAAAAAAAAATAACCGGTTTAAACCGGGGCAAAAATGTAACAAAAAAAACCGGTTAACCGAAACAAAAAAAAAATCGGTTTTCGGTTTAAACCGGTAGGTTTTCCCATCCCTACCAGAGAGCACTTGAGATGTTAATGGATTACTGCTCCTTTTTGTGCCAAATGATAGTGTCTATAGATAACTTAAGATTATAAGTGCAAAAATTCCATAATTCGATGCATGAACTGAGCTCGGGATAAATTGGTAAGAGGTTAACCCCTTAAAAGGTTTGTTTTCTTAACTATCTAATTAGATGACACCTTCTATTTTAGGAATGCATTGTCATTCTAATTCAACTAAGAACCTAAAGGACAGTTGAAATGTTTACGGATTCCACGTAATTTTTGTATCGAATTATAACGTCTGTTAATGTCTTTGTTTTAGTTTATAATTGAGATAATTCGATGCACGTAGGGCCAAACCAGTTAAGGGGTTATTCTTAGGAGTCTTAACTCCGAATAGAATCGTGCTGGAGTTCTGAAAATTTACACAGAACATGCTGCGATTACAATCTACAATCAACCCAGGTATCTCTTTAAGCCCGGTGCACACATCAGGTTTTTGTTGCTAATTGATTGTCCGACAAAAGTCGGATGTGTGCACCAGGCTCTGTTATTGCGGGTCAGATCGTGCCCCCAAGGCAGTGTCGCTGCACTAAAATTACACATGTGCATAAAGATGATCACGCATGCGCAAAAAGAGAACCAATAGCAAGTACTTGTCTCGGTCGAACAAGTACTTGCTAGGCCGTTCTCCGATCTATTTCTCTTGCTACGCATGCGTGATTTATACTGGAGCGAGAAAACTGGCCTCGTGTGAGCTTGCTTGATTGATTCTCGGGCGGGTGTCAAACAATCAATTAGCGACAAAGGTCGGACGAAACGGGGATTTTGGCGAAGTACTTTCCCCTTTCAAGTCATTGAAATATAAGATTTATAGCTTTTTCCAACCATCCATATACTCATAAACTCCCAACCATATACTCATTCTTTTGTTTCTTCATTAACCGTCAGTCGTATATGAGAGTAAAACGTTGTGCACGGTTTGCACACAGAAGAGATTTGTGAGAGAAGGAAATCCAAATCCTAAAGAGTTTCTTGTACAATACTTGTATCAGCCCCGTACGGAAAAAGCATCTTGATAAGAATCAGTTCATTAAATTTTCCAAATGACTTCATGAAATGAATGGTTTGGCAATAATTTATTTTGTTAGTATATAATTTCCCATTTGTATTTCTGCATTCAGGTTCGCGAAAACTTTGTAGATCGAGAAAGGGGTGCGTGGATGAAATCCGGTGCTGTACCAACACAGATCTCAATTTTTGCGCGGCCCACTCCCTCCATAGGAATTCCGGAGCTCTAAAATTTCTGTTAGTTACCAGAAGCCACGGGGTGGGACCGCGACTGGGAGGGGTAGGAAGTTTGGTAGGCGTGTTCAGGGTACACACAACTCAACTCCGGTCCCTTCTTATGTCTGTGGGTGGAAGGAAAAGCCGCTGACAAGAAAAACGTCTTCTTTGGGCCCTTTCTCTTCTGAAGACGGGATCTCGTATTTCTCAGTAGTACCAGTTTTACAGTTTGGGGAGGGAGGGGGACAATCGTCTGGTTAAAAGGGGGGATAGAAAAGAATTATGGGATAAAACGTCGGATCACGTGGTTTTTTTATTCCCTCCCATTTTGCGGACGCGTGTTCCACGTACCCCCTCTCTTTGACAGCTTGTTGTTTGGTCTATCGCTGCAATATAACCCTCCCCACATCCTCCATAATCGGCGTATCTTTTTTTTGTAATGGTATGTTTGGGAGGATGATATAAATGTCGATGAAAAGTTGGGGTTGGGCCCATGGATGGTCATTGAAAGTACCAATGTCTTTTAGTGGTGGGTCGTCAAATTACCTTCGCCAAGAGTATAAGGCTATGAATTAAATTTGGCAGAAGTGCCATTATTTTTTTGTGGCATGGGCTTGTCGCCTTTGGCTGTCTTATGATACACGGCATCCATATCAATTCTCCGATGGCGATAAATTTCGGAACAGGACGCGATCAAATGAGCTCTCTTGTTAGAAATGATCGCCAAGGAATATGTGGTTTCTCCAACGTCAATCGCTAAATGCACAGGAAAGTGAGCTGATGATGTACTGTAATTAAAATATAACGACCTTTTGCTAGCGTATTGTTTTTTTATGTTTCTAACGATGAAAAGGAAATTAGTTACTCATCGCTATAAAACGTGCAGAATTTTTTTTTATCAACAAGTTGGATGAATAATAAAAATTGGCAGTAAATTATTTCATGGTGATACTTTTTATCTTCAACTAATGAGTTTTATATCCTCAGAGAATACAGGGATATTAAGGAAAACCTAAGTTGCTGAGAGTAAGATCCTTTTCACATTCGTCGATTATCGTTCTTCTGTGTGTAATCTCCGAGTCTATTCTTCACTCCCTTTAAACTGCATTTCGACGCCTTCGTATACATTTCAACAGAGAACTATTCGAACCATTTTGGTATCCGTGGACAGGATTGAAGTAATTAAGCTATAATTACAGCACATGCAGAGAAAGAAATTGAAGTTTGTGGTATTTCCTGGTCTAATCATTATAAACTCATGACAAGATGATATTGAATAGCGTATCGAAATCATCCAGGTTCTCTGGTAGTTTTGTTCTTTGTCAAAATATATGTCAAACGAAATTAACGAGCAGTTATCTTCTAAAACTGCATTTATTTCATCATTCTTTGCTGCATACCCACTCTTTTATGTAGTGGTAATGTTAGTCTGCAAAGGGGGTGGGTTGTTTATTTTCAGAAAGATGCTCCAAACTGCTGAAATCCTACAAAATACTTCGGAAAAAATTCATTGGTCATAGTTCGCAAACGATCATGTTTTCAAAGATTTGCTTATAATACATATCGATATTTATCGTGCTCGGATGATCATATTCATGTGTCCCACAAAGCAAATCCAAAAATCCTTTGCCGTTAAGTCCAATCATAAACAGCTGAAGAAGTCTATTTCCCCGTAAACCACTTGCTGTTCTAATAACTAACAATGATTGCCATCCCTTTGAGTGGTTGATCCCTACTGGGCAGATAGTATCCATCCAGTTTCCCTAAAATCCATTTTGAGCACAACTCTAAGCTCTGGGTTCCTTCTGTCCAGTGGCAATTCGAGCGTAACTCCAGTTCGGAACTTTGACACACCTTGCTTCTATGCTTGGTCGTTAAAAGAAAAAGCCGAAAAGGGATTCCGTACCCCTTTTGTGCCGGCAGGAGAACCGTTTCAATCAATGGTTGCGGTGCTCTAAAAAGGAAAAAAAGTGGAAAGAACGGAGTTTGAGTTATGGATTGATAGAATTTTAGTGGACAGTTTCTGGGGTGGGGTGACTTGTTTGATCTCCGTTCGGGGGTTTCGTTCTTTCATGGCAACCCCTCAGACCGAGTGGGGATAGAGGACCGTGAATAGGCGGAAAGGGAATGATTTATCTTAGCCCTCGTTTACCGGATTTACTGCAAATTTCACCTAAAGAGCGCTCAATCACGCATGAAGCCGAGAATGGTTAAATTGTCAATAGCAGTGACGTGCGTGGAGGAAGACTTCTTCAATGGTGAAGATTGCAATTTCTTACCGCGCCGCCATCTTTTTTCGAAATGTCTTTTTTTGGCAGTTTAATGGATCGGTCAGGGGGAGAGGGTCAAAACCGAGATCTAAATCTTACGTCTGGAGGATCCCTGACAAAGGATTGTTGGACTTATTGTATCTCTCCAGCTGAGCTGGGATGGACACAACGGCTGGGCTTCGAAGCTAGAGAACGCTTTTAATGAAGTAACTCGAAAATTTATCCATCAAACACACGCAATTAAAAGCTTTTAGTAAAACTGGTGTCAAAATACTTGATGAAGCAGATTACAGAACGCATCAATCGCACCAATCGTCCTCCTGTAGGGAGGACAGTCCTTCTTCTGTAAGTTCTGTCCTCAGAGGTAATCGAATAAAACCAAAAGCAAGCAAGGAATCCATTCTAGTCCATTTTTTTCAAGGGCTAAGAACTTTATTCGAAATGGATTCAAAATAATAATTGGGAAATTTTTCTGTAAGAAGCTAGCGTATGCCAAACATAACTTCTCTTAGCCCGAAATTTCCCAAACAAAGGACAAAAGAGATCTATACATCAAAAAACATATTTTGACACACACACACATCAAAACGCTAATAAGATTGATTAAAATTATCAACCATCTGGCTATATTAAAATTAGCCTTCATAAATAAAATCTTACCCTTTGCCCATAGCTGAGAAAAAAAGTCTTCACGAAATCACAAACCCACGCCCGCAACACGATAGCATTTAGAAGACGTTGGTTTGTCACAGTTATACAAGTATCACCGACGATCTCATTTACTTTGTTGATCATTTTAATTTAAAAATTATTTTATAGCAGTGGGTCTAAATGCCTGGCTTCACGTTGAGAACCAAAAATAACACTGGCTTCTTCTGGAAACATCAAGATTTATTACAAACGCAAACATTAACTCATAAAGGCTACATGTTTGCATAAATTTCTAACTATTTACAAAGGGGTTTCGGATTTGAGCTTTTTGTAGTAGTTCGCCTCGTCATTTCACAGTTCTAACTATATCTTTAGCGTCGGTGCCTTGTCACAACAGATGGCGCTGTTCTTATTGCGCAGGTGCATTCGCTACAATTTTGAAAATCTTATTGTTGGTATGAGTGTTTTAAAACTATTGAAATTTCCAATTATAATTTTCACAAAGGCGTTCAAATGTAGAAATAAATCAAAATATCCGATCTCAGCTTCAAGATTTCCAAATAACTCTCGTGTAGTTTCAAAATGAAAATGTTAATCTAAACTAACTTCAAGTAAATTGCAAGTTGTTTATCTACACAGATCAAGTATCGCAGCTAGATATTTTACAATAAAATCTATTCAGTTCACTTCAGATTGTTTTCTTGCCGAAATTTTTCAGTATGTTCTTCTGCCTTATACGAGCAAATTAGTTGAAGAAAACTGAGTTAGAGTGTCGACATTCTTTTTTAAAATTCTGATATCGCTATAAACCTGAAATAAATTGTGGAGCTAATTTTCTTATTTCACAACGTAAACGATTTTTTAAAAATAAAAGTGACTTCAAGTGCACCTTCTTGTAATTGGTTTTTCATATCGTATATTTTGTTTACTTAATTTTTTTTTATCAATCTCGAAAAATGGTCTTTAGCACTTCTTCACAATATCATCGCGGCATACCAAAAAGGTTCTCTTCTTCCACTTTTGGCGGGAAAAATAATAAATAAGAACAGAATGCTAATTTTCGTTGCGAATCACTGAGGTTAGGGAAAAGAAAGAAAAGAACAAAAATTGAGTTTTCTCGAACAAACAGTGTTCTCTTCCAAACTTTTTCGAGTTAATAGTTCCCAGTTTGCGAAAACCTTTTTTACTTTTATCTCTTGTTATTGTTGGATTTTTTTTCCCCTTCTTCTTTCTTTCTAACTTTTCTCTGTTTTTGCTTTAAATCCAGTGACAGCTTGTGTTCAGTGTTATTTCGGATTCATGTGTTTTTTGGTGTGGTTATTCGATGATGTGTGGGACTGTTTTTGCGCCAGACAAGACATGCTTGGAACTCTTCTTTGCTGCACGTACAGTAACCTGTTATTAAGAAAGAAAGAAAAAAATGGCGAAATCCAACAAACAACTGGAAAAGGAAGCGATAGTTGGAAAAAAATGGTCACAGTTAAGGTTAAAGCTGCCACTCGAACGTCTGTTGTGGGAGGATGGAATGAAAATACCGTGAATTATTTCTAAATCAAGAGACTTCCAGTGTGAGCAATCAATTCTTCGAACATTTTTTTGTTCTTCTTTTGTTGTGATGGATGACAGTTTATGTTGCCCCGTTTTATTTAACTCCAGATTTACAGCTGTAGCTACCTTTTGCATAATATAACTGCATTATTTTAAGATTGATCTTGCAATATCGTGTCTTTTATGTAAATTTAATTTGTGTAGGCAGTCAGGCTTAGCTCAAATCGATGTACTACGCCAAAAAGAAACAGAACTTCTGGAGCCTTAATTAAAATGCAGAAGAGAGTGTCTCACCTGATAAACTGATTAGCATCTTCACGTCAACTTTTTTTTTTTAAACTTAAGTTGTTAAATTGATTAATATTCCGATGCCTTGTCTTTTCGCATTTCAGATGTTTCGAATGATATTTCACTTGAGGAATGACTTAAATTGACTGAAATAAATTGAATAAATGTAAAAAAGAACTGTCTCACTTTGCTGCAGTGGTTTCTTCCATTGAATAATTAATTTCCATCTTTCCATTGCTTTCATTTGTTACAATTCTGAGATGTTTTATATGACGTATTCTTGATTGTCAGATTGGCTGCTTTTTGTTTATCTGGAAGAGGAAAACCAGTTCGCGGCATAATAAAATAACCAAAATATCCCCAAACATGCTCTAAATAGTTATATACTGTGAAAATCTCCTTTTAATGCTAATCTTCTAATAATTTATAAGTTGAAACCTATTTTATTTATTTTTATTGACTTTTCGTTTTATTCAATGACTCTTTTGTGTGCTTTTCGAATATATTCCAAGATTTTTTTTTTTTTTCGAGTTTACCCTAAATCAATTTGATCGGTCTGATTTATATGCACATGTTCGTTACAGAACAGTTTTTCTTGTAATTATTTCATATTGAGCAAGATTTATAAAATAAGTTTTAAACGTTTTCTTTAAAGCAAAACCAATGGCGTGGTCTTTTATTTTTAAAATCCCCCACTTTCAAACTATAGGGAATAAATAATTTAAGCCAGTGTTTCCAAATCATTCAATGTTGTTGTAGATTAAAGATAGGACTGCCAATTATTTTTTATCTTGAGTTGTTTTCCTAAGTGTTTGAATATAATCTTTTGTTTTTCTAAATTACTGAAAACACATAAACCGACCAAAGCGAATTGCGCTATTTACGTGCTCAATAACACCTTTCCAGTTCCGTCTAACAAAGGTGACTTTCAATTACTTTTATCTTGTGTTCTTTTCAAGAATATTTTAATGTTATCTATTTCTTTTTCTGAATTACCGAACAGCACATCAAAAATTCCAAAAAATAAATAAGAATCTTGCTATTTATGTGTGCACCGACACATTTTCAATCTCAACCACCAACAAACAAGCTTATCACCAATCTTGACAGACTTCCTATCTCTTTATTTATTTGGAATTCTTCCACCGATTCCGAAAAACGCCCTCCCATTCTGCGTAAAACTGGAAAGTCCATTTCGTAGTTATCTCTTTTATTATTCCCCAATGGAATATCCGCTCAGAAGTCAGACGTTCTAAGTGACTTTGTCAGATAGCAGTCGGATTTATTGGACTCATCAACCCAACAGGGTATCCTTCTCCCAATCAGTTGGAGTGAAAGAAACGCTAAATCTTGCCCAATCTGCGGACAAAAAGAGCTCTGTTTTCATGGGGAGAGCGAGCGATTAGCGTTTAAAGCGCAGTAAATTGGGGCAAGTGCCCCTTGGGCCATCTCTCACGGTACCGAACGGAAATAGCCTATCGTTTCTGTAAAGTTTTGGCGCTAATTAGGAGATGATGACGCGCCAAAAGCGATGGAAGATCAGACACAGAAATCTCTTTATTTCGCGTGTTTTGGGAATAACTTCTAGCAGTAGCGCCATAGTGTTGCACTGATAAGGATGAATTTTATTTGTTTTTGTGGCCTTGATTTTCCCGATTGATAAGGTAGTGATGAAAGGAATTTTAATTTCTGACAGATTGGGTGGAATTTTTGTTATGATTTCGTTTCTGAAAGTTTTTCTGTAACTGGAAGTACTTACAGTTTGTAAATCATTTTTACTCTGATCGAAGATGGGTGTTTTTTATTGGTTTTTTTTTCCCCTTCTTAATTAGACCGCTAGGAAATGATTGAAATTTTTTTCAGATCAGTATATTTTCTTTATGCCGTTATTAAACAATTCCTAAATCTATTCATAATTAGTAATGGTGTTATTCGAAAGGCTATACTGTTTTGAATTTTTCGAAATAATAATAATAAATTATTCCCATAAAAAATGCTTTAAAAACTTACTTTCAAACTTTTTGAATGAATAAAAGACAAATTATTAGATGGTGCTTTGTAAAGAACTTTAAAATTCATTTAGATTTGAAATCCAAAATTAATATATCCATCTTTAAATGCCTTTAGAGTAATTAAAAGTATATTTTAAATTTGTAACCTTGTTTTTTTTTTAATTTTAGAAAAATTCAAAACATTATTTTTTTTTACTGGAAAAATTATTGATTATTTCTCGAAAGCTTGAAGAAAATTCGATACAAAACTATTTCCTATTTTATATGAATATGCGATTAGCAGGTAGTTTTAAAGAATGACAGGAATTTTGTTTCGTTTGATTTGAAATAAAGGTAGTATCCCCCTCCCAGTATTGATACATTGCGACATTCACTGACACATTGTGAACACAAAAATTCCTAATTCTGTTGCTTCAATATCTATCTCTTGAATAGCTGAATAATGACGTAATAGTTAAATGGTTGAAAGAGAAATAGTTTTCCTGTTGTTGGCAAGGTATTTGCTTTTTAACTTTTTGTCGTTTCAATGGCTATAGTTCTCCCTCACGCATTATACTTTTCCTGGGACATGTGTATAAAGTAGAATCCCACTAATCCGAAATTCCGGTTAATCCGAACCGATTTTATTTTCGAAAATTATATGTAATTGAAAAGATTACCTGAAAAGATTTAAATATACATACTAAAAACAAAAAAAGGGCTTTTTCAGCTATTAATAATTTTGTACACATTGAAGAAACTAATGCAATTCGCCGTAAGATAAGGTCACTTCATACATTAGCACATCCATTATTCTAATGAAAAGGGGAGACATATTTTCTTTCTATTGCTTTTGAATAAAAGAATTCAAGAGATAGTAGTACTCAGTACTTATAACTTATATTTTTTTAGCACACATCTTTTTCTTTTCTATTTTTATCGGAATTTCGGGTAATCCGAATTTTTTTAATCCGAACAGGCACCGGTCCCAATTAGTTAGGATTAGCGGGGTTCTACTGTATCTACCTTTAGTATTGTTACCTCTTTGGTTCGGATATTCTATGGATTGTGGTCAGTCTGTTCTTTTTACTCGTTTTGGCAGAACATACCCGAAAGTTGATTCGAAACGGGCGTGGAGAAATAACATTGTTCTGATGGTCTTCAAAATGTCATTGTTCACTTTGTGATTTCAGAAAAATAGACAACTTTTGGAAAATTCCGAACGTGCTTTAATTTTGCACATTACGTATGATTCATTCTTTTCTTACAAGAGGGAGGAACCCTCTTCTCTTTTTTTCTTTCATAGAAGCAAAATTTGCTTTGCATATTACATACATGGTGGAACAAGATTTTGCAACAAACGATAACTTTTTCTTCCTCTTTTTATAATTGCGTAAAATTAATTCTAAACGAAAAAGAATGTTCAAATTGTAAATTACCTCGTTTATGTTATCGCCTTTTTAATGACTATTATTTGCTTGCGATTTTATGTTTGTCAGTAACAAATGCAATGTTTGAATCAGTTTAAGAATTGCAAGCGCTGTAGTTCCGCCATTTTTCTGTTTTTTGAAATCCTAACGATTTTCTTTCTGCGCATGCTCTGTAAAAACAGAAAAAATTGTCAACTCTCTTGTTAGGGTTATGCAAATATTCATTTATACATTCTTTGCATCTTTATCTAACAACAAGTGACTGGTTGCGCGTGCGGTTAAAACTTTTGGCATCAAAACATTTTAAATAAATGACCAAATAAATCTCTGTAACCTTCAAATGTGATTAAGAGACAAGAAAATCCCTTAAAACAACATAGAATTCTATCTGTTGAATAGATTTATTGTTATTTCGAAACTGGTGGTCTTTTCAAAACGTTAGAGGAAAGAGAAAATTTTGAAATCCAGCGGCACTTTTATCGTTTATCACATGATCTAGCGAAAGAGAATTTTCAAAGGTGCCGCAGTTTTGATTGATAAATGGTTTGGAATAACCACAAAAAAGTTGACTGAATAGAATTCAGTGCTGATTCTGTTTTAGTTCGATTTCTCGTTAATAAACAAGAAATTATATGCTAGTGTTTTGCGCAGTTTTGTCTTTTGTCAGCAGTTTCTTTTAAACATCCGATATCAAATATGTAACAGATTACGTGTGATGTTGCCACAACTGGATTTCGTTCCAATGAATTTATAAGGTGTTGGTAATATTTATTGTCGTTGTGAATTTTTTTTTTCAGAAACAATGAATTTGATATTGAAACAATTTTTAAAATATTATCTTGAAGATTTTAGTATGTTCCATGAATTCGTTTAGCTATGGTTAAAACTATTGCGTTTGAAAAAGTAGTTGATTCTAAAGTGACCAACTTTTTTACAGTGAAAGGAAAAAATATCGTAAAGGAAAGAAACATTTTGTTTATTGCAACAATAATACAGAATACACTACAATATAATAAATGCATAATAAAAACATTTGTCACATTTTAAATTGTATTTATGCTTATATGCATATTAATAATTATTTAAATGATTACTTTTCTATAGAATGAATATTTTTTGTCAATGTATCATCTCCTAACAATATATTGGAAGTATCTGAACAAGAAATAACCTTCATATTGAAGTTTGCGACAAGAGCTTCAACTGGGTGTCAATATTTAATCTCGATTTCTCACAAGTCCAAAAATCATTAGCAATTGGAAATACTCTTTCAACTGCTCCATTAGTACCAGGGCAGTACAGCTAAAACTGATCAAGAATAAATAAATTTTCACATGGAATATGTTCATTTTTTAAATGGCTGAATATTTTCACCCATCTTTTTTATCAATTTTATTGTGTTTATTTTCCCATTGTATCCCATCCATTCCCATCAGATTTTAAATAGTTAAATTCGGTCTTCTAATTTAAAATATCGAAAAGCAGGACACTTTACGAGGAGAGGACAGAACTTATGAAAGGAGGACGGTTGTTGGCTTTATTGATTCTAAACGTTATCTATTAACGGTCGCAAGTATTCATACCTATAAAAAATAAAATTAACAAAGAATTAACTATAAATAAGAAGAAATTTAATTTAATTAGTATTCTGGTGTCGTAATGATACATTTTAATTAAATTAATTTCCCAATTCATTTTTGCTTGCCATTACTGACGAATCAGAGAAATTTCGTCTTTCCCACGTCTTTGGCTATTCACAGTTTAGAACTTTTTGATTTAAATTAAGAAATCATCTATTATTCACAGTGCAGTCGTTAGTTCAGTGTTCGAGCAAAACTAAGTCTTTGGATACTAATTTGAGACGCCAATCATTGTTTTTCCTATCAAAAGAATCATTTAAGGGTTATGTTTATATTACCTATCACAGAAAAACTGGAATCAGATAAAAAAATCTTGATAAATCATTTATTGTTTCGTTTCGGGAGTCGATTTTTTTTTTTTACCGCAATATTTTTCAACTTAGAACTATTCATGTTCCTCTTCGAATCTGTATTCTGCTGCCATGAATCTTTTGTCGCTAAAATCATTTTGTATTTGTTCGTGCATCAGTAGTCATCCATAAGTTTACTTGCCGCACAATACACTAGAGATAAGATTAGATTATTAAATAATTATGTAATAAACTAGTAATGATGAATTTACAA
>BGPR01001901.1:142865-157186 GCA_013235015.1 Araneus ventricosus | reverse complement strand
ATACTTTAAGATTTCTGTTGAGGGATCCGTGTTCACTAACGAAATCTAAAGTTAAGCTGAATTTAAAGTAAAAATCTTGCTCCAAGTTAGGAAAGGGGATTCGTAGAATAGAAACTAAGAATAACATTGACAAGTATCTCAGGCAAATGTTATTCCTTTTTTATAAACAACTTACTGGTCTTCCGTGAATTTCTATTGCAGTTAAGAATCGGTAAAACAATTTTTCTCTTATTTAATTTATATTCCTTCTTATGAATGAAATCTATGAGCGCTTTTTGGCTGCAACTGGTATACATAATTTTTATGCGAAAAGTTTTGTTTTATTAATAGAAATTTTATTCAATGTACAGAAACTTTTTTTTAAATGAAAATCCAAGGTTCCTGAAAAAAGTTCGATGTAGAAATTTTTGATTTAAGGAGTTTGACTGTATTTTTAAAAGCACTAATGGGGCCGTTCAGATATTACGTAAGCACGTTTTTGGTATTTTTTGACCCCCCTCCCCCTTGTCAGCAAAAATAAGCAAATAGCAAAACCTCTATAATACGTGTTAAACCGCACCCCCCCCCCCGTTCTTTTTTTTTTTACAAAACGTATAACAGTAATCTAATTTAAAATTTTAGGACTTAATTCAAATAAACAACACTAGGCTTAAATGGAAAAAAAAAAAAAAATGCAAGTTTAATTTCCTTACAGTTTCAAGTTAAAGCTTACAAAAATCAAGTTTAATTTTCTTCTGCCAAATTTAACTTTTTTTTCAGATTTAATTTTTTAAAATTTAATTATTTGTGCAAGTTACAAGAGATTTTCGGAAATAAAGTGATTTTAATGTCTTACGTAAGCATCTCTCATACTCCCCCTTGTGAGCAAAAATAAGCAAATCGCAAACCCCCTCCCCCCCTTGGGTGCTTACGTAATATTTGAACGGCCCCAATGGGATTTTACAAAACATAAAGCTCTTAACATTATTATAGAATTTAGTCAATGCGCGATTTCGATTATGATAATGAATAACTTTGGAAAACCATTTACGTTTGTAATAATTACCTTTTGATATATTTTTTCTATAGCTAGGTATTTAATTTTTTTAACACATTGTGTGCGGGATACGAATTCGATGTAAGCTCAAATAAAAAGGTAAACCGTAACTGTGCTTGCTCTAGACAATGTTTATACCATATACAAATTGAGTGAACATGTTCTGCAGTACGCATGTCATATTCTTGAATTAAAATTTTGATGTTCGGCAATTCGAGAAAAACATATTTTTACGTTTCCCGTTTCAAAAGTGTTAACGTGGTGCTAGTATGTTTCAGTCATTGTGTGAGTCAGATTGAGTTTTTAACCACTTCAAACATATACCGCTGTGAAAGAATTCTGCAATTTCCTTCTACAACCTGAAGAACCGCACTATTAACTTAGTGGTTTTAAGGTCTTCAAATTGATACATAACCGCTGATGATTACTCTATCATCGGCGTATGACTCTTGGGTAAAAACTCTCCATTCTGCTGCAGTGAAATGTGCGTAAAAGGAAAGAATGTTGTTGGCGCCTTTATGCCGTAGGGACAGTCACATAAAAAAAGATCCGCAGGGGACCCCTCTTGTCCCCTCCGCTGGCACAAAAAGAAATTCAGCCCTCCCCCTCTTGTAGAAGACAGCTCAGTTTGTGTCATCCTTGCATGCAGGGGCGCCAACTTGGCTTTTCTGTCGCCGCTGTTGGCGAGTTTATATTCCTGGATTATCGTCTGCTATTGTTTTTGAATGTTCTAAAAATAATCGCTGTTTCCCATTGTTCGTAAGTGACTCTTGTGGAATCACAATCGAGCAGAACGCGCGAAGTCGCGGTTTTGCTTGTCAAATATTAATGCTTTTAGATAAGAAAGATATTACTCTTACAGGATTTTGGAGATAAAAATGCAAATTGCATTTGAATAAAACAAAGTACATATTTCTTCGTGGTCTTCATGCGTGTCTGCTCAAGTTTATGAGTTCGTAAAAGAACAACCACTGAGAAGTCTGGGAATATTAATTTTGTATCCATGAAAAATTGATGTATTGAAACTACCAACAGTTAGTTTGTTTCAATTCTTCGTTCTAAGTTTTGAGCATCTTTATTCAAAAGAAGCGAGGGTTAATGTTTTATTAAATGATCGTTAAATATTATTAAAGGAAAAATCAACATCAGGAATTCTTTTCTTTTTTTTAAAGTTGCAGTATACTTTCAGACACAGTCATTTTTCTATTTGTGTCAGGTTTTACAGTAACATTTGCTGCCAGAAAGATTGCACTCCGTATTTACTACTGAAACAAGTTATCATATCTTATGTTAAAGACAACATAATGTTAATCTCTAAATTGTTATTTTATATAAAAATTTATTGTTGAATACGACAGTATTTAAGCTTAACAATTCTTTAGATAAGATTGTTTAAAGTTAAATTTTTGTCAGAAACGACTTGATGAAAAATAGTTCATTTGAATTTTTCTATTTGAGATTATAGTCAAAAATATAATTAAAAAAATAGAGGTGGGTATCTGCTTTGTTTACATTTAAGTGCTGGGACTACGTAATTCCGGTGTAATGCTAAGTCAATGGAATCTTCAAGCAGGTAAAGTCAAGGTTTTTAATGTATGTAAGCAAACCAGAAAACTCGTCCATAGGATGTAGTTGTTCAGTCGGGGCAAGAACTTGCCATTGTCCACTCTTTCTGCGCATGCGTTATTCTTTTTATGCATACCTGATCTTCTTTATGCATGCGTGAATTTATGGTCGAGACAATATTGACCTCGTGTAAACCCTGCTTAACATTAGAATTTAAATGAATTTTTATGTAAAGAAGCTATAATTGTATTAAATAATAACACAATGATATTTCCAGTACTATTAAAAAGAGAATGCGAAAGAAATAGTTTGCTATAAAGCAAGGAATATTACGGGTGAAAAAGCATTTACTTTAGCTAAACTAAAGCACCTTCACAACATTATTTTTTTTACTAGCTTGATTTCTATTTTCTTTTACTGCTTTATAATTCAAATTCATAACCAGCTGATTTTAGGTTTTTACTTCGAATTGAAAAATTTAGAATAGCGCGCAAACTGCCATTTCTCATAACGATTGAAAAGGAGCGGTACGCGAAACAGGTGTTAGGGAGAATTCAAATGAACGATAATTTGAATTTTGCCTGGAGTCCTCCTCCTTTTATACCTCTATTTATTACCGAGAAAGAATAGGCACTTACCTTTTTTTCCCCTTCCTCCACACATCTCGTGGGCTAAGTCTGAAGTTATTATTCTCCAGTCCACAGGTCCGGCTAAACTCTCGAAGCCGCCTCTATATTTTACGATTCAAAAGAGTTTTTATACTAAAAAAAACTCACCGACAAGTTTAAAGCCCTTCAGCACCAATGGATAAAACTGCATTCCGAATTAATTTATGGCATTCTTAGACTACCAAGAGTCTCTTCAATCCAAGACGGCCATTAAAAAGGAATCAGAAAGAAGTAGAAAAAAAAATTAAGATTAATATTTTTACTTTTTATTTTTTTTCTAAGTTTTTCCGAGGTCTTTTTAAAATCTCTGTGAAACAGTCACGGTTGCAGCAAATCCGGATTTAATGAAGTAGTACGGTGAAAAATTTAGTTGCGTGTAACTTGGAATTCTCAGACTGAAATAATCGTTTTCGCGCCACTATTTTTTTATTTTGGGTTTCCTTCTGTGTTCTTTTCTTTTCTGTTCTGAATCGGGGGAAAGGGAAACGGGGGGATGCTAGGGAAAACGACAACAACTCAATCTACCGATTCGGTGAGGTGTTCGATTGTTTTGTTTTGGAAGCGTGCTGATGCATAAACGGATGCACACCAGCTAAAAACTTTTTTCTAATTCTTTCCCCATTTTTTAATTCTTTGTTGAAAAGAAAATCCAGGAGTCCGTCTGTCGGGCACGTTCTCTTCTAACTACTCAAATTGCTGTCTGTTTTTTCCCCCCTCTTTTTTTCATTCTTGTAAATAATTGGTTTACACAAAGTGGAAGAAAAAGACGGGTGGTAAATACGGATTTTTCTTTCTGTTCGTAATTCTACGAAAAAGAAATGGTACGGTAGAAATAAAAATTGTTTTATATTTGGCATGAGAGTTTTCCCCTAGGATTCTGGTATTATAATATATGATTACTTTTTTCTGTAGTGTTGGAAGTATTGAGTTTATTGGGCCAGATTCAGATTTTTTCTCTTCTCCCTGGATGAAATTTTTGAATGACACTTCTACTGCCCTCCTAAGCGTAAATGGCTTATCTCAATTTTTTTTTTTTTTAATTTTCAGATTTTTCCTACTTAGTAATGTTTGTGAGCTGCCCGACGTTATTCCTAAGCAAAAAGGCCGTATTTTATTTAAAAAATGGTAGAAAACCAGTAAAGAATAATGCGTATCTCATAAAACTAACGCAATGTACATTTACTAAAATGCTCATACCCAAAAGTTGTAGTTTCTTGAGATGCGCCTTTTAGGCTTAGGACGGCAGTGTAATATAAATGTTTCGTATCTTTTTCCGAATTTATGCATGGTGATTTGTAACTAATAAAGTTAAAACATTAGGAAAGCATTTCTTCATTATTATAAACTTTTCTTTGGCAAAAAATTTCCATTTTAAATATAAAACTGTATTCGCGCTTGAAAAAGTGAGTTGTGTAATATATTAGATGTAAAATGAAGTGTCATAATTTATTACAATGAATACAAACACAAGCAAAAAAAATTATTACAATGAATAATTTATTACAATGAATACAAACACAAGCAAAAAAAAAAATTAATTGCGACTCTTTTAGTTTTTTAACTGTTAAATTGTTTAGGAGTGCAATATGCTTTTTATTTAAGTAATGTGTGAAAGAGAAGCCACAGTTTGTTAGCCCATATATCGATATATTTTAATGTGACGCACTTTAAACTTTTCAATACATAAATAGGAAAACTCTTTTAAGAATTGTAGAAAATATAAAATATTGTTTGATTTTAGCGTATCAAAACTTTATTTAATACCTTCTTTTATGTCGAAAAAAAAACTATTTTTTGGAAAACACCATTTTTTATACGATGAAATAATTTGCTATTGAATTATTATTTTGATTTTTATCTCTTGAATACAAAATACGTGATATAAGTATTATTAGGACAGAATTTTCTTAGACACCAGTTTCCAAAATTTATTATTAAGAAAACAATTAATTAATACTTGAATTTATTCGGTTTTCTTTTGATGTAATCTTTCACCAGCTTTAATAGATTTTCAGAATACGTCCAACTGTTCTTGGTATCAACAATTGCAAGCATTTAAATGCTGCAAATCGCTTATATTTTATTGAATACATAAAAATAAATTTATAAAAAGTAATGATTATAAAAACAAATTCTTAAAATTTGGTTCTGTAACATTTAATTTTCTTGATGAATTGTGAAAAGATGTTCTTTGCATTGCTTAGAAATTACTGTTTATATTATTTTTTTTTATTAAAATTTAATTTGGATCTTAAATCTAATTATTCTTCTAATTTTTCGGTTAATGGTAATTTAGTTTATGTAAATGTTCATTTTACAAGAGAAAAAAGAAGTGACACAGACTTAGAAAGGTATGTTTGTTTCTTAGGCTGTCGGATCTTGTTTTCATTAAAGCATGATTCCATTATTTTACTTATAAATATTGTGAATCTTATTCTCTTATCTTATTTTCATTATTTATAAATAATGTCAAGGTTTTTTATTCGCTTGCTTGTTATTCTGAGATTTGTGCTCGTTGTTCTTTAAAATTAAAAATAATCATTTTTGTTTTGTAAACATGATAAACAGCAACAACAAAAATCCCTATTCTGTCGCTGCCCTCGAACAATGGCAGATGAACTCTTTACTTGATGCCAGCCGTCTGCAGAATGTTGTTTTTGCAGCTGAAAATTATTCAAGAAAAACAAGAAATAAATTCTAGATCTCTTGCTCTCCAACCCTTGTTTTTCTTTTTTTTTCCCCCTTCAACAAGAGAGACTTTTGTGAAAGCTTGGCTTCGAGATGAATATATCTCAACATATTTACTCTCTTCCCATTTCTATCACAATTTTCGATAAAATTGTGAAAAGAATTTCTACCTGTAATAGAAAAAAAAAATGCTTTAATTAACTCAGTTTAAGATAAATCGCAGCTGGTCATTGCCAGTGTAAAAGAAAACCATTGTTTGAAAAATGATCTTTTAAATCGTGTTCGACCAGAATGAATGTTTTTTCTCTGGTTCGTCTCCCTCCCACCATTTTCCCCCCTTTGAGAAACAAGTTTCTTCTTTTTCTTTCTTCAGAAGCTACCTCTGTCGAGCTCTTTTTTTGTTCTTAGATTTTTGTGTATTTTTTATCTTAATTTTTTTTCAATAGAATGGACATGAATCTTTGTTACATACATTACGGAGATTAATTACTTACAAAAATAAACTATTAAACTTTTTCCAGAGTTGAAGTTACAATATTGCATTTTTACGGTCATTATCCTCTTATATGTTTGCTTTAATTATTGTTATTATTACTATCATTATAATATGGAAGATTCTTTGTGAAACTTATTTAAGAATATTAGTATCTTTCAAATTATAGAATTTTTGATATATTTGGAAAATAGCTCTTCTAAATATAGTTATTTTCTCTCTGACTTTTGTATCCGCTCCTCTTCCTTTAGTGATCTGTCGATTTGAAAAGAATCTTTCAGTTTTATATATATATAAAACAATTCAATATTTTCCCTCATTAAAGAGTGCTGTGTATCATAACATTAAAACAAATATTATACTTTATCTGCTTGTTAACGAATAAAGTATGCTTTATAAACAACGAGATATGTTTTGTAGCGTATTTGGCTCTAGGAACAATTACATAGGCTATTCATACATTTGGCTTTTCAGAATTTTATATCGTTATAATTTTCCAAAATTGATACTTTTTTATTTTAATATCGAAATAATTGTATTAAATAAAGATTTATATTAAAAAGTTGCAATTCTAGTCTTAACATTTTTTATATATCAGTGCGAGATAGAATTGTAGCGTAAAATTATTTGAAAGCATCTCATTGTCCCCAAGTAATGATTGCGAATTATGGTATTTTCTTTTATTCCCAATGCACGATTGAATTCAGCAATAGTAAACACAAAACCTTTTGTCTTACAAAATAAGTCTTTTGTTTCTATTACTTTTCGAATAACTTAGGTATTTTTCGTTTTTTCTCAAACTGAATGATTCTCCCGTATTGATTGCGAATTATAATATTTTATTTTCCTAATGAGCAAATACATTCAAGACTAGTAAACACAAAATCTTTTGTCTAAATAAGTCTTGTGTTTGTATTAATTTTCGAATATCGTTAGCCATTTATCGTTTTTTCGAATTATTTCATCTCAAACTGGATGATTCCGCCGTATTGACTGCGAATTATATTTTCTTTTTTCCTACTAAGCAAATGAATTCAACTTTAGTAAACGCAAAATCTTTTGTCGTAAAAAATAAGTCGTATTTTGTTTGTATTACTTTTCGAATAATTTAGCCATTTTTCTTTTTTTCGAATTACTTCATCTCATATTTGATGATTTCCCCATATTGACTGCGAATTATATTTTCTTTTTTCCTACTAAGCAAATGAATTCAACTTTAGTAAACGCAAAATCTTTTGTCGTAAAAAATAAGTCGTATTGTTTGTATTACTTTTCGAATAATTTAGGCATTTTTCTTTTTATTGAATTGCTTCATCTCATATTTGATGATTTCTCCGTATTGATTGCGAATTATAATATTTTTTATTTTTTCCCTAATGAGCAAATAAATTTAACTTTAGAAAACACAAAATCTTTCTTTTCTATTACTTTTAGAATAACTTAGCCATTTTTCGTTTTTTCGAATTACTTCATCTCAAACTGAAAGATTCCCTCGTGTTAATTGCGAATAATATAAATATATTTCTTAATGAGTAAATTGATTCAATATTAGTGAACATAAAATCTTTTGTCCTACAAAATAAGTCCTGTGTTTATATTGCTTTTCAAATAACTGATCCATTTTTAATTTTTTCAAATTACTTCATCTCAAACTGGATGATTACAAAAGGCGACCAATAAAAACCTTGGAGCTGATTTGGCGAGAAGTTAGGAGGCACTCTTATATTACATGCCTTAATTCTAGAGCTAGATTTTAGGGGGTGGGGGGAAAGAGAGGGTATTTCATATGTCGTCATAACAACTTTTTTCGTGTGTAGAATGACCGATGTGTAATTTTCTTGACTGACCTTCTGTGTCCGGTCATTTCGCTGCAAATGATGACTGAGTGTCACTGTTGAAAGCCAGCCTCTGTTTTTATTTATGAGGACTAGATTGAGGGTAGGGGTAAGGCAAGGCTGTGATTGATAGCAAAAGATTTTAGGCCAGCAGTAGGTTCGAAACAGAAGCGACGAGCAGTGTGTGGGGAGTTGGGTATGTGTTCTTGGAATACAAGCAATTTACATGTCGATTATACGCCGGCTACGAAAAACACTTTCGGAAGACGCCTGTTAAATGGTACGCTTTGAGTTTAAAAAAAATTAAATGACAGTGTCGCGCAAGTGTACATCTCAACTTGAGTCTATAAAATACCTCTATCTATCCCCTCCCCCTCCATCTAGTTGTAATGAATATTTTCAATATTTAATACACATAATTTTGCTGAGTTTCTACTAAAGGAATGCATGACTAATTGCGTAAGTTAAACATTTTGGTTATCGTGCAATTATGGTGCAAATTATATGCACTTAATGATTCTCTTCACCTTAAGAGAAAGTTGGAGGATTTGAAATTCCCCCTTTTTTGGATTTTATTTTCATCTAAAATAAGCATTGTGGTTTCTTATTCAAAGAGAAAAAAAAATTGCAATTTCCATGACATTTCTGCTAAATTATTTGAATGGTTGTGTTTAATTTATATGCCAATTGCTGTCATTAGAACAGTAGGTAAAAAGAATATGAATCCTTTCTAGACTTTACCTAATCGTATTATTGTCTCAAGTAAAAAAAAATTTCCTTTATCGCTATCTGGAATGCTAATAACGGTATTTAAAGCAAAATTTTCAAGCACACTGTGATAATGTAATATCACTTGCTTTCTGGACGCAGGTCAAAATTACAACCATCGTCAATAGCCTCAATGAAACTTTTAAGCTGCGTATATGAAAAACGTATGAGAAAGCTGCGTGTTATGCTTTTCAGAATATGGGGAAACAACGAATAGAAATGACGAAACAAAACGAAAAAAAAAATATTTTAAAAGAAAGCGTTATTACAATCGTTAGATTATCTTTATCAATGTTCTGAATAGGTATAACCAAAAAGCAAATAATTTATAATAGACCTAATACTTTTTGCCTACAGATTATGTGTTAATATTAAAATTCTTTATCTTTTTACTTTAGTTACAACCTCGAATGATTTAAATTAATTAACAACTTAAAAGACTGAATTATAAAAATCGGCTGCAAGGTTTTTGCATAATTCTTTATACGAATGATATTTCTGTTTCACACATATTCGTCTGTTCGTGGCAAAATGATTGGTGTTCTTAAGCAATTTATTTTTTCGAAAATTATTTTAAAGTCTTATCGTTTTGCCACGAATAAATGTATATATATATATCATTTGTCTAATGAATTACACAAATTCCTGAAATATAAAAAGGTAATCTGAAAAGTAAGTAATTACAATTAAAAATAAAATTAAAAAAAAAATGTTTCTTCAAAAACATTTTGAATTATGGAGAAATAACTTTATTAATGGATATGGTAGAAATGTTATCAGTTTAAATAAAGAATGCATATTGTCAATTTTTAAATCCAACAATATGCATTTCAATGTGAAACGTTTTATTATTAAAATATCTTCCCCATTTCAAATTCGTTTATAAAATGCGAATATTGAAACTGATTCGCTGTATTTCTGATGCCTATAATTTTCTTCATATTCTGGTTGGAAAAGAACGTGTTTTGCTCGTATTTCGACTTCAACCAAATTTCCCAAAGTTTTCCTGTTTTACCAGTGCAGAAATTTTCCACTCGAAAATTGAAAAGTTGAAGTTAAAAATAATTGTCTGTGACCGTCCAGAAATGATTTCATTGAACTCCGTGTAAATATAAACTTCTGGCTTGTGTTGATTTGCAGTTTCAGTTCTAAACTTAATAAAATTTCCCGCCTTTTTTATTTATTCTTCGGCATTTACGTGTGAGAAAAATCGGTGTTGATGTATCGAAATGGCATAGGGTTTAATTTTGCTCGGACTGCAATTTGTCGGTTCCTTTCATGGTGCTGGTATTCAAACAAACAACGGAAGTAATTTTCGCCAAAGAAAATATTTCTTTTTGTGTTGTTTTTAATTTTCTTGGACAGTTTTCAGCAATCGAAATGCTTTGTTAGGGAGCCGCCCTGTCCCTTCGAACATAATTTCGAATCCGCCATTTTAATGATAGTCGAGCATTCTGTTCGCACGTGAACTTTTCGAATAGTTGTTTGCCAGCAAACAGTGTACTCACAAAAGAATTTTTCTTTAATTTTGTGGACGAAAAAATAAAAAAAATCTTTGTCTTCTAAGATTTAATTAAAGAAAAGAGTTTTTCAATCGATAATTTTCTGGTCTGTTTAAAGAAAGAATTTAATTTTCTCCGAAACAGGTGTTAGAATAACATCTTATAGTTCCACCTGTTCAGAGTTTAATATCTGTATTTAGTGTTGACTCACAATTGAAGAATTTTCTCATAGGAAAGTATAATTTATAAACAATTACTTGTTTAGGAATTTTCGGATGTAAAATGTTATTGAAAAATGATTAACAACTGTCAGTAGTTATTTTTATAAGAAAAGCATTCATAATTATTTTATTTCCATCGTTGCGAATAGAAACTTAGAATGTAACTAAATATATAAATCTATACTTATAAAAGGCATTGTTTGTGTGTGTGTGCGCGCGTGCGTGTGATGTCCAGACGAATCTATCACACTTACAGCCTTGAAATTTGGCACACAGGTGGTCTTAATGGTGACTCAATGCACCTCGAAGCCGGAATTTTAAAATTTAATCTAGAAATTTTTTTTATTTAATACTTTGTGTTGTTTTAGTTGATTTTTCGCACTAATTTCTCAATATAATGGTTTTGAATAATTGTACGAAAAAAATAGACACACCATCGAAAAGAGCACACGATTTCCATTTTAATGAAGTTAGTTTCGAATTTCTAACGTAATTTACTGAATTTTGAGAATTTTTTAAAAAATAGTCAGTTTTGCCATCGAAATTTTATTTTTGTTTTTAAATTTGTTGCATCTAACGTTCTAATAACATTATTATTTTCAATTTTTTTCAGCTTATAACCGCGACGGTTCTGTCGGATTTAAAACAAGAACGGTTAAAACATCTTTTCCCGTTTTTTTTTTATTAATTTTTTCCTGGTCAGTTGAAAGATATTTTTCTTCTAGCGAGCTTCCTCCCGCGACACTTCTCCGGAACGTTGCTGGCAATTTCATTGGCTGACGGGGCAGGGCGCTGGTGACGTCATAACCTTCAATTAAATTACTTCGATTATTATTTTCGGATTCGATTTTATATTTTGCTTGCTGTATAATAATCATGTTCAAGTTGCAATTTTTTAATATTGTTTCGGATTAACGTACTCTGTATTGCTTTTCTACAGTTGAAATGTCATTATCACGAAGAAAAATAGCGGAAAATCAATAATGTGTATCTTTTGTTTTGTTTTCAGAACTTTTTCATGTCATTGTGGGCGTTTTTTTAAATATTTAATGGAAGAATTTAATTGCAGTTGCCCAAAATAATAAAAAAAAAAAAGATTTCTGCTCATGGTTAATTTACTAAAAATCGTTTAGCACATTAGGTTACTGTAATTAATTAAGTATTTTGCTATTTTTGAAAAATCAAGATTATTAAGCTAAAAACTGTTTGGCTTTCGATTCCTAATCATTTTTTAAAAAATTAGTGAATAAAGCTTGTTTTATTGAAAAAAAAAAACAATTTTGTTTTAAAATGCTCCTGAAATTCCTTGTTTGGTTTCTTTTAATTGTCTGTTGTCTAATTGTCTGTTCATTTATTTCTTAAGTCCGGATACTAATTTTTTTGTTGTTATCTGTTCTATATTATATTCTGCTTATCAACAAGCTTTTCGAAACAATTTTAACTAACTATATGTTTATACATAAAACGAAATAGAAATTTCAAATGTTTTCGGCAAAAGGAGTATTTTCTTTGTAAATAATCATTTGTTTATTGTGCATGGTTTAGTGGGAGGAAATAGTGTAGTAGCTTTCGAAGCAAAAGAAAACATTTTAAAACTAACTCAAAACAATGTCTTTTTAAATACAACAGTGAAATACCCGCTAATGATAATAATAATGGAAAGCTAATTTTAAATTAGTAAATATAGAACACTATAATTTAATCATAAGTTATTAACTCGTTTGGAAAAATTCGTTTTCCAAATCAGCTTTTCAGTGGTAAAAATGGTTTATTTTCAACTATTGGTTTGATTTGTTTATAAAGAATCGTTTGGCTTAGAGGGAATTATTTTGTGTTAGCCAGCAGTAAACGGAACAGAAAAAAGTCTCGGTGATTATACTTTAAAGGAAAAAAATAAAATTCTCTCATTTAGTTATTTCCCTTGCATTACAAGATGCTTAATTTACAAACACCCGTAGTAAACTCTTCTGCTTCACATGTGCATAGTTTGCACAAAATTATGTTTGGGAAAAATTAAATTTAAATTTGCAAATTTTTCTGAACCACGAACGAGTTTAAACGAAGCAAGCATTCGGATTCCGGGAAATTCGGTATGATACTGTTGGTATGCCCAAAGCCCTGAATACTAGGGTGGATCGCTCTTCTATGGAGAAAAAATTATTATTATTATTTATATTGCAGAAAAAACAATAATTTCGAATCTAAAATCGTATAATCAATAATCAAAATTAAGTATTTTTCCATTTTTTTAAAAATTCAACCCCCTTGCGGCAGTATTAAATATTGAATTTAATTTTTTTCATTATTTTTCTCTTGATCTCCATACCATAGACCATCTTTTCCGCATAAGTAGGTTTTGATTATTAATAATATTTTTTTTTAAATTGTATAATCAAAATTCAGTATTTTTCCATTTTTTTCGAAAATTCAACCCCCTTGCGGCAGTATTAAATTTTGAATTTAATTTTTTTCATTATTTTTCTCTTGATCTCCATACCATAGACCATCTTTTCCGCATAGGTAGGTTTTGAAATTCTGAAAAAAAAATTTTCGATCCACCCTACTGAATACGTCTCAGGGTGCGACGTATTCAGGGCTTTAGGTATGTCGAGTACGAGGGACGCCCAACTTTATTTTGGTATCTTGTGTTCCCAGATTGCTTTAATATGTTGTAGGGCTAACAGTATCCAACGAAGATTCTTTTCGTTTATTGCTACTTAATTCTTTATTGTCCCGTTTTATTTTTCTGCTTATTAATTCACTCCTGTCGGGATTTTTTTCATTTGGTACTTGATGGAGTCGGCATTTTTACTCGCCCTTAAAAAGGTAGGATTCAGACCCCATTTAGTCCTGCCACTGTATCGCAATCGGGACATTTGTGTTACTGACTGTGACAATCAGCAACTTAGTGGGGGGGGGGGGGGGCGAGCGGGGGGGCTTTGCAGTCTTCGTTTTTTTAAAGTTCAACATCACATTAGCGTGTCACGCTTCTGTAGTTGTTTACGATAAAAGCCTGAATTTTAGGTAAACCAATTAAACGGTCTCTTTCGCAGAAGTAGCGCATTCATCATTACCAGGGCCGTCTTAACAAATTTGAGCGCCGTGGGCTAGAATAATTTGGCGCCCAATTTGAGCCATAACTAAGATTTTGAGAGCCTGTAACCCAACGAAAATACCTACCTAATACAATAATTGAGGAGCAAATAAATTAATGAAATAAAATAGAATAAAATAAATAAAAAGTTAACCTCTCTGATTGACTCTTTAAAATTTTGCAAATAAGCGTCTTTTCAAAACGGGATTTTACAAGTAATCTTCCTCATTGTAGGCAACTGCTACTACACGCATAATTTAGGATTTTTCTCACTCATTGTCTCTGTTTGAATATTTTTTTAAATGATATATACATGTTTATGTACATAACGATGACCAAAAATCAATGACTGTCTAGTTACAATCCCTAATCATATCTTTACTTTTAACGTATTAAAAAATCAATGACTGTCTAGTTACAACCCCTAATCGTTTCTTTACTTTTAACGTA
>BGPR01001901.1:67474-125533 GCA_013235015.1 Araneus ventricosus | reverse complement strand
CAGGTGTTTTCTGAAAAGATAAGAGCAGGGCCAGAGATCTGGTCCTGGGGAAAGGGTGTCTAGAAATATAAGAGTAGCTCTCCGATTATTTGTGTTTGAAAGAGTAGAATCCTTAATGGATGTTTGGTTAGGACGCTTTTCTTCTACCTGAATAAAATTGGGGGAGACCATTACAAATGTCCAGAGTGCTTTGTACAAAACCTTGTTATGTCAAGACATTTTCTGTCCAGCCAGGTGTTTTTCTGCTCACCATTATTTAAGTTAGATAATTTTGATGGGGACTGAAATCCTAGGGTTTTCTAAGAGATGTTTTATGTGTCGAACAAGGTGACTACTAGTGCAAAACCGTCGGACATAGATCATCAGCGATGTCCCATCCAACGCAAACCCGGGGCACCTCAGCACACAGAACCAAGTGTCATCCTCCCCAAGCCAGAAGAAAGGAATGGGCGTTGAGGAATCTCTTGTGGAAGCAGCTATGTTCGTTCTGACCTGACTGATTTATGGCCCCGGCGTCTATAACTCAATTTCCCCCATGCCTGCAATGAAGTCATTATGGAGAACTGGTTTGGGGAACCTAATAATTGCTTGGATGTTGAACGCCCCTCCGCTTTTCTTGGCCTGCCTCAATCAGCTGGCTCGTTTTCGCCCATTCGCTTGGCAGGATTTTTTCTGAAAACGGCGCCTCAGAATTCCCAATCTTCTGCTGTCCAACCGGTGGGTAGTGTCGTTCCTGTCCCCAACCGGGGATCCTCTCGTTTTTCAAGGGTTCCTGTACTAGTCCCGATGCCGATGCCCGAGCGCACGTGGACGTAGACTCGTAAATGTCGTCAGCGGTTATTGAAGTTTGTGTTTTAGAATTTTCAGAAGACAATTGGAATACATAATCATCATGTGATAAGCGGCTTTTTAGAAACGTTTCTTCAATCATCGGTGCCCGGGATTAATGGATTAAAAGTTATAGCGTGACGATCTTGTTGAATGTTCCAGAACTTTCGTATGGATTAATACTTTGCGGGATTAGTGTTTACTGTTGTGCTAATGAAGTATTTCTATTTGGATTGTTAAAATGTTGTGGTATTAGGAATTTTCTTGCAATGACAGCGAATGAAGCAGGTATGTTATTATTAAGTTTTGACCAATTGTTTATAAAATTGTGCTATGAAATCTTCTGGAAACATGCTTCACCTTACATATTTTATTTTTGTTTGATATTTTTAAATTACCGGTAATGGCTTTTTAATTGCGCGAACTTTAGAACACACATCTTAACTAGGTTTTAAATATTTACAACATCGGTACTTAATATTTACGAGATGAGGTCAAATTTGGACAATCGCATTATTGAATTATTTTAAATAAGGTTCGTTTCGTTGGTAACCCCCCCCCCCTCTTCTTCTTCCCTGCACAGAGATATGCTTACTGTTTACATTGTCATCATATGATAAGCGGCTTTTTTAAACGCCTCTTCAATCATAGGTACCTGGTATTAATGTATTATGAGTTACCGTGTGGCAACCTTGTTGAATGATCCAGAACGTACTTTTGAATTAGTGTGTTAACTGTTGTTTGTTTACTAAATAATGTATTTCTGTTTGGATTATTAAAATGTTATGGATTATTAAAATGTTCCGGTTTTCTCAAGATTCGTATTAGGAATTTTCTTGCAATGATAGCTAATGAACCAGGTATGTTAGTTTTAGTTAAATTTTTATCGATTTCTAAAATTGCATTGTGAAGTCATGTTGGAACATTTTTCACCTTTCCTTTTCCGTTTTTTCCTTTTATATTTTTAAATTACCAATGATGGTTTTGAATAGTTTGAACTTTCGAACACATGTATTAACTGGGATTTAATTATTTAAACATCGGTAACCGATATTTGCTAGATAAAGTCGAGATTTTGTCAGTCGCATCGTTGAATTCTTTTGAATAACGTTTTTCAGAGGTACTTTTTTACAATGAGATATTCGTACGAGTTATTGATTGAATTTTAAGTTCACATTTACGGCAAAAATGTATCGCTTCTCTAATTTAAGCTGGATTTTAAAACATTTTACGTTTTGTTAACCCTACTTTCTGTATGCTTGTTTTATTTGTATCAGTTTGAACCTCGCTATATAAGGCATCGAATTTAAATGATTTTACGGATTTATTTCTGTTTTGTTTCTAAATTTTTGCCTTAACTGCTACTTTCATATTTCGCTTGTATCTATTGCAGTTATATAGTTGCATTCGAATATTAACTATATTAGTTACATTCGCTATAACTATATATTAGTTATAAATATATTCATTATTTCGCTTATATATAATATATATAAGCAATCTCCAACCCTTCATTAATATCTCAATATGCCTCGAAATATAATATATATATTTCGATTGTATTATATATAATAGTACATAATTATATATAAGTAGTAGTTATATAATTATAACTATTACTTATATATAATTATAACTAATTTATAATTTTTAATGTTATATTCGAAATACTTTTGCCATCCGTTGCTTTGACCTGCAATGTTCTTGACAACTTGTTTTTATTATTTATTTATTGAAATACTAGTCCTGAATTTAAGAACTTTATCTAAAAACTTTTTACCATTAAGAAGCCAAATAGATTTGAGTTAAGAATTTCAAATCTGTAACCAAAAAATGGATTTTTGGAAGAAAGTATAATACAAATACAATTTGGAACAGAATTGAATAGAAAATTTTTAGTTGATTTTGCTCTAGTAATCAACTCGGCAGAACGTTTGCATCTTAAAACATTAGCATGTTTCATGTGTGTAAAAGTATGTTTATTTAAGCATATGAAACTGGCACTTCATAAATAAAACGATTTTATTATTATTTGTTGGTCAATATCACGTATTGGAAAACAACTTTTCCTTTAAATAAATGCAGTGGACTTAAGGTTGTCGAACGGTTCTTTCAATGAACTTTTGTCTTCAAAAAGTAATCGTTCCCCAAGCATTGGCGAATCCAGGATTTGTGTCGCGGGGAGGGGGGGAGGTGAGGCCATAAAAAATTTGTATCGCCGTTACGAATGTCAAACCTCATGGCTTATGTAAACTAAAACACTTTAACTTGACTCACCCGAAATAAGAATCACAAAGAACAATACAATGCTTTTGATAATTTAATAAAAAATACAATGAAATAACTAGCCAAAAAAAAGCTTCGACCGCGTCAATGCTACAAGTGTAATGACTAGAAAAGTAGTAAAATTTTCGAGCCTGTCAAGCCAGAAAGCAATGTTGTCATGTTTTTATTATTTTTTTAAAAAAGAGAAATTAAGAACAATGAGTTGTAGTGATTTTAAATAAAATCTAGAATTATGGCTTAGCTCTGGGGGGGGGGGGGGGCCCCCCCCCCCCCCCCCCCCCCCCCGGTCGCCCGCGGCCGCCAGCCCATACCCCTCCCCCCTCGATTCGCCACTGTTGCCAAGTTTACGAATGCACTGAAAAATAATAAACCATCAACTTTTAAAAGTATTCATTGATGATCGTATGCTGTTATAAACAGTAAGGGACTCGTTTCTCTGTGTTTTCGTACGAAAATAAGTTTATTTCTTTGTTATTTTCATCATGATTGATAAAATGCTTTTAAGTGTATGTTTGTAATAACTTCCTTGTGTGATTTGAACTACTTTTAGTCGCAATATCTAATGCATTCGCAACCAGGATGTATCTTTTGGCTGTTTTTAATACATTGCAATTTGACTTTGCATTACTTTCTGTATACTCATTAGGACTAATTATTATAGCTAAAGAGGAAAAACTATTAAAACCGGATTGACCATACGTGTTTGTGTAGCTACAAAACTGGATATCTCCAAAAAAGAATTTTTAGGAGAAGTCGAATTTCTATCACTTGTGCTAAAGTGAGATTAAAAACATATTCAGCGTGGTATTTGAAGCATTTCAGCAACGTGTTTTAGTATGCAACTTATGTTAGCGAGGTATTAAGATCAAATGGACTTAAAATCTGTGAAAATACATGATTTTAAAAAATAGAGATAAACAGTTTTGCAGCTACACGACACATGTCACAGAATAGATTTAAATCCGCTAGATGCATTACAGCCATTTAAGGATGAAAATGATTTCGACTAAAAGGGGGTAAAAATGTGCTTCCATTGTCATATCTTTGAAACAAAATTATTTTTAAAAATAGTCTTTAAGTAAAAGATATTTATTGAAGAAAGTAAAGTTCTGCTTCGTCAAAATAAAAGACATTTATTGAAGAAAGTAAAGTTCTGCTACGTAAAAACGAGTTGAGTTACGGGCTTTTAGCACTGGAATGCGTACGGAAGATCTGCTTTTCCCCACCCGATTCATCTTCGGGAACATCCGGCTACGGATGAGTACGTCACCTTGTACTATGAGTTGAGATTTGGGAGACGATTTTACTCCTTTTGACATTTGATAGATCTGAAATCATCTGTTCTAGAATGACTAACGGGATTTTTAGTCTGAAAGAATTGTAGACTGTGGAAAAAGTGTTCGTTTTGCAGGCAAATTATTCTTAATCAAATGTGAAATTGGGGGGAACTTATTCCTAACAAATACTGATTATTTGAACTAAATGTGTATCTCGCCAAAATTTATTTATTACTCGCCGTTATTGATTTAAGGTGCCCTACGAAGTTCGGAGAGAAGGTTTTTTAAAAGTATGCACAAAAACGACTTGCAGAGATAAATAACAAAAGTAGGCTTAAATAGTCGCATTTAAAAATAAAAATTCATATATCATCGGTAGTTTTTGAAAATTTTTTTTCAAAAATGTTAATAAAAATTTCAATGTTAAGAAAAATAGCATAATTAAAAAAATATGGGACATATTTAGCTTTAATTTCGCATGCATACTTCTCAAACTATATAGAATGTAATAAGACTGCAATATAAAATTTATGGTAAAACCAAAGTGTACGGTACATCTCTCGCCAAGCTGGCGCCAAATCATGAAAAACTCCCCAAACGTCAGCCATGTTACCATATTTACCATGTTATAGTCTGCCATTGGGTTATCACAGTTAACGATTTTTCTCCAAAAAGAATTCAAGTTTGGCGCCGTACCGTACACTTCGGTTGGGCCAAATTTATTTTAATAAATAAATATTTTATGAACAAAATTCAAAGTTGTCGTCATTGATTTTTCTCCAAAATTATCCTATGTTTCGAACTGAAAGTGCCTGTAAAATATGACTAAATAAAGCTATCACAAAATCTGCGGTCTATTACACCCTCAAAGATTTTTGAATACGTGTGTACCAAATTTCAATGGATTTTAATGAATTGTTTTGGAGATGTCACGTTTTCCGTGGACCAATTTTAGTGAAATTTTCATTTTTCAGAAAAGGCATTTAAAAAATATAACAAATTAGTTCAAATAAATATCAAAGAATATAATATTCAAGGAATAAAAACAGAGTCTGTTTTAGAATCTTAAAAGCTGTGGCTTTATTTTTTGATCATAAAGTTTTTGAATTTTTCTTCGAAAATCACCTTTTCAACCTAATCGGATAAGTAGATGATAACCATTTTTCTTTCCCTAAGGAAAAGAAAATTTTATTGATTTTTTAAAAATCTAAAATGCATCGACTTCCTTCATTTAAACTCATGAACCATAAAATTGGGGTGTGTTGGTTTTTGAAACATTTGGAAATATGCGGTGTGTTTACTGCTTTTTAGAAACTATATGAAAAATAACGGGAATCTCGTCAGAAAAAATGATTTGGACTCTTAAGGAATGACATTTCAAGTAACATATCTGTGTCAATTTCGAAATTAAATGGAGAACTTTCAGTGTTTCAATAAAATTTTGATAATTGAATTAAGAACTTTTATAATTATTTGTAAGTTAGATTTGAAACTCAACATGGTTGAAATGATAACGCTAAATATTTATTAAATATTATAGACACCCTGAATAACTTTTAAAAATAAGTGTTTACAGCATGAAACTGTCGACATATGATTGGTTGTGTTGACATAACTTGGAGACTCCAAATATTGTCCGTTTTGAGTGTTTTATAGTCTATTTTTAGATCGAAAAAGTATAAATTTTCTAACTAACTGAATGCAAATTTCTGCCATCTAATTCGACAGAAATTTGCGAGTTTCAGGCAGATAATATAAATTTATAATCGGAGAAAATGTGAAATGTTTTTGTTACGATATATGTGGAATAATCGATGTTAATCTAAACTCAGTACTCGGATCACTCAACAACGATATCGGAAAATCCTCAAAATTTTATATTGTTTTTCGAAATAGTGAATCGTTTCAACTCTTTATTTACACACTATGAACTTACGTTGCAGTAAATGGAACGTATATATTTAGCAAATCCAACTAAAATTTGGAATAATTTCTGTAGTTATTCATAGTGAACAATTAATCAATTTTTTTTCGGTAAAGAGCAAATCATTGTGGTCATTCGATAACAAGAAACGAACTTATTAAAAGTTATTCGTATAAATTATATTACAAAAACTCGGTATAGAATTTTGACTTAATTTGGCCACATTTATCAGTCGTTAAAAGCAAAAAAACTCGCATAGAATTTTGACTTAATTTAGCAACATTTATCAATTAATAGAACGGATAAGTATAGTTAATTTTGCTCTTGAAAGTATATCCTTGTTAAAAACGAGTGTTCTTTTGTGACAGTCTGGTTTACGAATCTTGGTATTATATTTTTATATGCATAATAACATTCAACGTTGTATGCAGGTATTAATACTTTAGCATCGAATTAGAGAAGTTGAGTTTCAAAACAGCAATGCAGTTCATAACATCTGTTCATGTTTTTTCTGTCAGGTTCGAAGCTACTCAACATTCCCAACACCTAATTAGATAGTAGCGAAAATTCGTTTTGTTAAAGGTTAAAAGAATTTTATTTGTCAGTAAAAAAAAAATTTCTTATCGCATTTGGACCAGTGAATCACACTTGTTCAGTTTGCTGTGGGATCGGGGCAGTAGCGAAGCCGGGGACTATCGGGCTGCAGCCCCCCCCCTCAGTGCTAAACCAGAAATTTTGATTTTATTTAAAATCACTATAATTGTTCATTCTTAATCTTTTTTTTTTTCAAAAAATAAATGAATAAATAAAAAAAACATAACATTTCTTCCTGGCTTGACAGACTCGAAAATATTTCTTTCTGGCTTGACAGACTCGAAAATATCCCCACTTTTGTAGTCATTCCACTCGTACTTGTACGTTCACGCGGTCGAAAACACTTTTTGGATAATTATTTCATTCTGTTTTTTTAAATTATCGAAAGTATTGTAGTGTTCTGTATGATTTTTATTGTCAGGTGAGTAAAGTCTATAAAGTTGCAGTGTTCTGATTTACATAAGCCATGAGGCTTTTGGAATTTGTCACGACGATACAAAATTTGTATGACCTCCGCCCCCCCCCCCCCCCCCTCGCGCATCCGGGGTTTGGGTGCGGGGAAAGTTTGGGTCTTTTGTGAGTTTTCCAAGAACTTTTCTCGCTGTGAGGACATGTGGATTCCGCTTTGCTGATCACACCATTTGTCAATGTCTTTTGATAGTCAATGGTCCTGCAAGATCACAGGTGTCGGATATCGCACCTGTTTGCAACAGTCGTACCTTCATTGGCGCATTTGGCGAAACCCACATGCTTTGAATGCGATAATGATGACATGCTGAATCGATTGAATGGGGTTGTGCTGACGGCTTTCCAATGATTGGTCGGGCACTCAAACCGACTACAATTCAAACCTGGTATCTTTATCACATTTTCTCAGACCATTATACTATTCCTCACTTTATTTTAAATCTGTCATTAGGTGGTTATTTATGAATGAGAAGCGATACATGTGTTGAGATTAATGTTTGCCAACCTTGTTTGTTCACTGTCGTTAATGTACGACCTCCCAAATTGGTGTGGTGGCGATTTTGGAATTAATTCAGAGCGTCCCTTTTAAACCTTTGTGGCGAAAGGCATTAAATTTTTTGAAACATGTAAAAACATCATGAATGGGTTTAGTTTATTGTCTAGACATAGAATCTACAATTTAAAAAAAAAAAAAAACTGACTTCATTCCGAGTGGGGGGGCGTCCCCCTTTGGGGTCACCCCGCCCCCCCTCGGTTAGACGGTAGACCCTTAGCAGTTGAGAAGCGAGTGAAATTAGGTGTGCCATCAGCTGGCACACTGCGCCGCAAAGGGTTAAAGTGCTGCATATAAAATATCTTGTGTCTCAATTGAAGCCTTTTGATTTCAAAAAAATTTATAATCTTGCAGTGCTTGTTGTTTAAAATACGAATATTTGAAAAAGAAAATTGATATTCTATATTCAGTAAAGCACCGTTCATATGTTTTTATTTATACGTCGTTCCGTTTCATCACAATCTCGATTCATTGTAACGTTGAAGTACTTCGATTACACGACGCAAAAGCTTCGGTTGTTCGTCGTTTTCTAAGTAAAGGCAGGCAAAAATTCGCTAAATTTCTGCCTCTGTTATTTCTCCATTCCTGTTAAGGGGGAAACAGGATGGAGAACAATGTGAAGAACTTATTCCACCTTCTTTTACTTTCAACCGAAAGCAATCTGTCGTGTTAAATCGCCTCAGAATTGGACACACTCGTTTGACGCATAAATTTTTACTTTTGTCTGAACCACCGCAACATGCACGCGGTGTCAGTGTATCTTGTCTGTTAAACATATTCTAGTGCATTGCCCAAATTTCGACATTCATAGACGGAATCGTTTTGGTAGAAACGTTTGTTTAAAAGACTTGTTAGGTGTTACCCCCCGCCCGAATTTATTTCATTTTTTACATGATATTGGTATTTATAAACTTATTTGAGTTCTTTCCTTTGTTTTGTGCTTTACTTGTTTGTGTGTGGGTCCTTTGGACAAATTAAAATAGCTCTTCAAAATCAAGTGTTTGGCGCAGCATGGCCAAAAATGGCTTTTGCGCCATAAAAACCAACCCAAACCAAACCACCTTCTTTTAAAGACGAATTGACTGCGTTGGAAAGTGAACCTTGTTTGTCTAAACAACAGTGAAAAAACATTCAATGGACTTAATTCGATTCATAATGCTATACTGTTCAGCAAGGGACTCTGAGACTACCACTTTTGGACGATTTTACACCGGAAGAAGTGTCAGGCAATGAGTCATACGAGCGCATTTCCGGAGATCCTTTGTTAGATCACGATCAGTAAAATGTAAACAGCACCTTTCCATCCTTCACTTTCCACCTATTTGTGTGAAAATAACTCCGCCCAGCGCATGCGCAAAAGCGCGGCGGGTTTCCGAATCCTTGCTAAACCAATACTTAATACTCACAGACAATCAACACGTCAGTCGATGTTTCAAGATTTAAAAAAATAATTAAACGTCTAAACAAAGGCGCATAAATCATATAAAATAAGAAATGTATAATTAGTACTCAAAATGTGCAATAAAGGTATGATTTTTCTCTTAATCTTAGACCAAGTAAATTCGGTATTCTTTCGCATGCTGTTTAGGGTTTTTTTTCAGGGGTTCCCGGGAAGCATATTTACAAACCCTACCCTGATAGAACTGAGGCAGGAAATCGCACAATATGATTGGCTCGCTTCGCCGAAAGCCGATGACGTCGGTCTTTGCTCTCGTGCGTATACTTTTCATTAGTATAATTTCTTACAGTGTGGGATGTTTTATTTTTATGATATTTTAAAAAATAATATCATTTTTAAAAATATTACAACCTACGGAAGAATGTTTTCTGTGCTCAACTGTGTGAAAACGGAGAAGAAAAGTAGGACGACTCTTGTTATGTTATGATTGCCGTTCGCTTCGTGCGAGAGCTGAAAACGACGTCACTGCTCCTCGTAGCCAATGATATTGACTGATTTCCTGCCTCAGTTCTATCAGGGTAGGGTTTGTAAATATGCTCCCGGGAAATCGTGAGATTTTCATATTCTTTGTATTCCGTGGAATCATACTTAGTTCCCGGGAGCAAAAAATTTAAAATTATTCAAAAAAAATCAACTCTCAAGAATATTTTACGAAATTATATTAAAGCAGAGTTTGTCTGTGAAAAGATTGTTTATTTAGACACCAACACTCCCTGGAATAGGTTGTCGGCAGTGTTTGAAAATTTTTTGGAGATAAAATCAGCAATTTCAAAAGCATTAATTGACATTAAAGAGCGACAAATTTTGGCTAATGTAGTAACAGGCTTGAAGCCAGTACAAATTAGCCTAGAAAAACTAGGCAGTCGAAACTCGACTTTGCTGACTGCTGAAAGAGTATTTGCTTTCATTATTGGAACCTACAAAACTCAGAATTTACTAAGAATATGAAATGCTCTCTGGTCCAAAGAATTAGTGAGAGACGCAATGTTAGCTTAGTTGTATTAGTGTAATATCTAAATTTTGGGAGAATCTAATTCTGCTGCATTTGCTGTTGATCTTCCACGTTTACAAAATAAAAACTTTGATTCAACAAGCTTAAATAACTTTACTTAATAGCATGACTTTTTTTCGAGAAAGACAAATCCCTGTCCAACTCTTCGTACTCAGAAAAAGAGAGCACAAAAAATTTGGAAGATAAATCTTTTAACGTTGTACGAAAAATTAGCATAAGTAATCCACTCAAAGACAAAGATCTTTACATTGTTCAACTAGCAAGAGTTTTAGCTTGAGCAAGATAGTGAAGCAAGAATTGCAGGAATTGACTCAACAGAAAATCGATAATCAAATATTATAAAACTGGGTAAGGCTTGAAAACAATTCCTCCAACATCAGCTGAAGCTGAGAAGATATTTTCTGCTGCTGAGTCGTTCATAGTAAAGCTAAGAACTCCCCTGAGTGATAAAAGAATGGATTGCTTATGTTTTCTTAAATTATACTTGACATTTTGGAATTTACGAATATCTTTATTTTGTGTAATTATTATTGATATCAATTAAAAATAACTAATTTTTAGATTTTTTCAAATTTTGATGCATTCCCGGGAATGACTGTTATGTTCCGGGGTAGGAAAAAAGGCGGGAAATCAGAAACCCCAATGCTGTTGTTACTTAGAATTCACATGTAGGAATTCCATGTTTTTTTACGCACCAAAAACATGGCATTAACCCACGTTTGGCGTAGCTTGCCTTCATTGGACTTAGTGCCATAAAAGTTGACTTTATCTTACCTGGGAATACCTCGAAGAATATAAATTAGAATCTTACAGATACATCGCGAATGAAAAAATAAATATATGAATGAAATTTATGCGAGGTTTTCATTTTTTAAAAAATGCCAATTTGTATGTTTTGTAGAAGACGGCAGGAAGCAAATACTTTTAAATATTGTCCGGAAAACGTTAAGCTACGCTAACTAACAATAATCATATTTATTTTGATGTATTTCATTATTTGGATTTATTTATTTCCTGACGTACTTTAGAATTCTCTTAAAATAATTCCACAACATTTTTTCTTTTATTATTTCATAGTTGTAACTCCGTTTGATGAGTGTGTTCAGTTTTTCGACAGTTTTTGTTCTTTCAAAGTTTCCGTGCGGTAGTTCATTAAGTAATTGATAATGACGAATTTCCCTATCTTGTCATTCAGTTTTTAGACAATTCTATTTTATGAATGTGAAACATTAATTTCTTTATGTTTCAGTACAAATTTTTTATCTTGACTGTATATAAAACCGCTTTCATTCCAGCTTTTGAGCCTTCAAAATCAATTCGAATCGATCTTAGCTTTTAATCAACTGTTCATTGTTTAATTTTATATGAAAAAAATGACATTTTGTTTATTGTGTGGCATTTAAGTTATCGTATTATGAGCGGCGTCGTTGTTGTTGGCGCCACCTAGTGCTGTAATTTTTAACTATGTTGACAACCCGTTTAATATTTCCGGATATCTCGCTGCTTGTATTTGTTCGTAGCTGAGAATGACATCGGAGGAAGTTCTCATGAAAAGTAACCGAAAAAGCTTTCGCTCGTTTTACCACTATTCATTCTAAATGCCTCGCATTTAGATTTGGCTGTAGATTTTCTCAATTTGTATTAGCCGGTTTTTCAGTTCGAAGGGGAATTATATTCTTGTCAATAACCACCTAACTTTAATTGCTCTTAGAGATTTATGAGACAGTCTAGCTCTGTTAGGTCATTTGGAATTAGTAACAAGAACTGTTTCTTGCATTTTTTTTTTTATTCGTGGTAACTACATACTGCTTCTCATGTGTATTTCTTTATCTATTATTGGGGAACGAAAATGAATTCTGAGTTTAAGCACTTTAATGTGACACACCATTGAATTTACTTGTTTTTAAGGAAGTTAAGATTGACAATGTAAATGATTTAAACTAGTAGGTTTTTTTTTTTATAACAAGGAAGTTAACTTATTATTTTAATGCTTTAAAGAGTATCGGTTCACTATCGATATTTTTAGAAATACCAGAATTAATAGCTTAAGTACGAATTCTTTGACCCCAGAACATGTTCATGTGATTTTTTTGGTCTATTTCCTATTTGTGAAGAAATATATGCGTCGCTAAAAAATAGGGGAATAAACGTGATATACATTTATTTGGCAAAATTGAATGGAATGCTTCAAATTGAGAATTGTTTTCAGTTACTTTTTTGCAATTATATTGAAAATTCTGACGGAAATAATATTCTGTTTTTTCATAGTCCTATATGGAGCTCGTACTAGTAATTCGAAAACCTGATCGGTAATATGTGCCTATGAAAACAGCGTTCTTTATTTCCGTTCCACTAGTAGCATTAGGTACTATTAACGATATCGTGCAATGTTATACAATATCGTATAGCACCTTGTGCTATTTAAGTAGTTGTAGTCCATATAATCTGATGACGTTATTGCTCAATTATCTACGCACTAAAAAAAGTGCCTGACAACCCTCAACGGCTCTTTTGATTTTGATTAATCACTCGGCAAGAAGCAAATTCTTCCGAACTGTTCTTACATTCATGAGCAAGAATACCTTTTAATAAAGGGAAGATAAATATATCCATTACCTGCACTGACAAGTGGAATCAAACAAACAAAAAAAAAGCAAGAAACCCCATCTTGTAATGTGCTCTTTATCTCGGTCCATTTGTATCGTCCGCGCAAAACAAAAGTGCATCATTTCAAGCTGAACTCTTAATAACGAATCGGCCATCAGCCAACCACATCCTTGTCTTAGCGAGATTTATTCCCTAATAGTCGCCCACGAACTTTCAAAAACGTGTTCGGGTATATATACACATCCCTTTCGCCCGGTGTTATCAGTTGTAATTGGAGCCGGAAAAAATGGCCTGGGCCGAAACATTGGTTTGAGGGATGTGCTGCCGAACGCTTTAATTGCAAATCCCAAATAAATAAAATGGTAATCTGATCGGGCAATCCTGGCCTGGGAGGGGACCTCTGCGTGTTTATTACGCGTAATTGCACAGTGGTCCTTGTCAAGATGATCACATGACTCGCACACCTGCGCACACAGACCCAATCAGGTCTTAATTGTTATTAAGCTCGGTTGTGCCCCTTCAACCCCCCTCTCTTTCCTCTATTGCAACCTTCCCCGCCTTCAGGCACGTTTTCTTGGAACATGCTGTGATGGATGCGAACTGTCAGAACGGCTCTAGGGTTGCCGGAAAGATTGATACCTGAAGATATGATTGCAAATTCGAGAATTTGACACCGTTCACCGAAGAATGAAAAGGATTTTTCTGTAGTGTTCAGGTTTGGATGCGATCGACGTTAGAAAAGCTTTTTATTTTTAATTCATTGGAACTTTTGTTTGTCCCAGAAGAAGGAATTGGAGAAATGTTTATATGAAAGCAAATGTGCCTTTGAAATTCCTAAAGAAATAAAACAATTGAATTATTTTCAAAACAGTTGTTTGGAAATGATAATACAAGCTCTTTTTTCTGGTAACGAAACGGATTGCTTAGTTTCAAAGAATATTGAAGTTGAAGTCGGCAAAGGAAAAAAAAAAAGTACAAGGTCTGAAAGAAATTTAAATTTGTATTCACGATATTAAAATTAAATCACTGAACTTACAGTTAAAAGAAAGATTGATACAAACCAAAAAGGCGTACTGTTTATTTAAAAAAAAAAAATACTTTTAAGATTTGCAATCTTTGTTCTACCGTCTCTTGAGTTATACCGTTTCTGATAAATCTGTGCTATAAGAGAATAAAAATTCATATTCTTCAAATTTAAATGGAAAACTCCTTTAATATCCATCATTATTCAACACTTAATGTTAACTTTTGGAACGAATAAATGCCCACTCAATGAATCTTCTAGTTAATACCAAGGATTTCAAATGTTCTCAATTGGAAGTCATGAAATTGTCGGTTTTTTTTTTTTTTAATAAAATTAAAATACTCTTGCATTTTTAAAAATAATTCTATAATTATAACTCCCTTCATTTTTGTTTACTTTAAAATAACCAATTACGATACTAACTGCATCGAAATTCAATGGCCCTTCTAAATATCCGCAAAATCATTTCTTTTCCGGACGTTTGATAAATTGATTATATAATAACACTACTATCCAAGTCGTAAATCATTCCAACCAATTCGAACAGTCTCAGCAACTCTGCCCATTATTGTCTTGTTTCCTGATCCAGTCCCACGATAAGGTTCGAAACAAGTTACAGATCAGAACCTTAATTACAACTCCCATCGTGCTTCCAAGAAGAACCTGGCGAATTCAGATATCCTCATTAACAAGCGTTATTATATTTGTTCCACCTTCTCCAATTCAACGCAAGTCAATCTCTTACTTTTAATGCTTTTGTTCCGAAGCGTTTAGAAGTCATTTTTTCCCGCCCCGCCATTTCTTCCCATCCACTGATATCCATCATGGATAGTTATTGCCATTTCGCGAGGAAGGGCCCTGGAACTCGTTTGTCATTTCTTATGAGTTCTTGTTAACGCTGGGGTTCTAGTCTCCCATTACCTTTATTTTTATTTGTTGAGGCAGGTATAAATCTTTGTGCGCTGAGCAATTGGGAGGGAGTTAACTCGCGATTGAAATGCTCCGGTTGTTCTTGTTATTGGCCATTTTGGATCTGCACGCTGGCTTTCAATTGTAGGCGGTGAGAACATTTCCCCTGAGCTATCTCGTCTTTTGTAATACTGCAATTGGTGGTTATGGAATTGTCTTATTTGTTCGACTCATTGTGGTTTCGAAATCGTTTTAGTTTTGTTCTAGACAGTCAATCGTATATAGCCTATGTTTTATTGTTCTAAACTTCTGCACGAATTCTTTTTAACTGTTTATACCAAGATCTGAATTGCTTTTTCGTCTACTTTATGGGTGTAAGGTGAAGAAATAACTGCTGCTCCAATTTCTTCCACTTCGTCACGTTTTGATGTAGACATATGAACCTCCTGGGCCAGTGGCTTTCTCACTGTTTCGGCCTTGAGAATTTTTAACTGGCTTGTCCTATTTTAGAAAATTACAGTATTTACTTTCACGTGAAAGTTATCTGTGGCAGTTTTATGATCATGAAATATTTTGAATGAATTTGTAAGCAAGTTATTTGCAATCGAATTTGGAAGATTTTTACTAAGACAAAATTCTGGATTTTATATTCATTTATTAGAATCTATAATGTTATTAGACGTTCTAGTAATATGAAAGTAATTTCAGGCGATATATGTCTAATATTGAATAAATGTCATTTTCCGTTACTGAAACAGTTTCTTTTTTTCTTGGAAACAATTCTTTAAAAACTCAATAGTGTATTCTCAAAATTTCAGCTACATCTTTTTCTTAAAGCATTTTTGCTATTTTAATATTTGAAACTGTATAAATATTAATAGACATTCTTGCACTATTTAGTGTTTTATTGTCAGAAGTATAAATGTCTGCATAATTGGTGATGAATTTATTTCATGAGAAAATCTAGTTTATAGAAATCTATATTTTTTTAAGCAAGACTCAAGTTCCAAACACAGCCTTAAATTTTGGTTGGTTTTCAATTTTTAGCTCTACCACCAACAGAAAGGACTAAATCTGAAGATGAGGTTTTAAATTATTCTTTCTGTGCCATATGATGCATTTTTTCCAAACATAAATTTTATGAATTAGTATTTTTCTAATTAAAGTAGATTTTATTGTAAAACAACTTTATTTAGTAATTAAAAATTAAATAAAATTTTGGAGAAGATCATTCCTTTATACTCAATCTCTCTTTAAAATCAAAGTATGTGTGTGCTAGGGTATGTATGTGCAGCTCTAGATTCAGTGGTTTATCCAGCAGAGAGACATAACACCTTTTATTATCATTAGAGATAAAAATTTTGTCAATGTTCAGGCAAAAGTCGCAAAGTACAAAACTATAGTTTCAAAATGTGGTCAGTTTAAGCTTAATTAATTTTTATTCATTATAATATAAAATTTATTTTACAGATTTCTAGCTCCTACGGTTGCTTTACTGATATTAAGATAAGTTTCTATCACAAAATAATTAATTGCAAATTCTAATTGACTGCAGTAGTCCGTCAAAATGTATTTGTGGACTTGGCGACTTCTGCCTGAACTATGGCGATTTATTCCTCAACTTTGCTTTTGTTATTATTGAATGTACTGTATTGTAACAGTTGTGATTTTGTCCCTCTAGGTCTTCCATTTCAATATTCAAGTGCCTTTTCTGCCATACATGGACCTATTCCTGTAGATCAGCACACACATGAAGGTCGTTACCTCTTCGACCCACGCTTCCATCATCTCCATCCTGGAGCTGCAGGGTAAGGATCTACAAAAATCTTTTCTTAATTCATCTGACTTTTCCTACCAGAAGCTGCAATGGAAGATATTTTTCCTTTGTCATTCCACTCAAGTACTGGAATTTCGCTTTTGTCTGGGAGCAAATCTGTGAGGAGCTTTAATTACCCAGTAGATTGTTTTAGTATTATGTTCTTCTATATTGCCACATGTGTGAATGATAGATTTCATGCTAATGATGAGGAATAGAGTAGTCGTGGGTATTCAAAAGAGATTATGTATCTTTAACTTGATTTTGATTAGTTAGATCAACATTGTGTTTAGAAGCTGGTTTCGAATGGAAATTATGATTTTGTATTGTGGTCAGATGATGAGGACAACATTTGAGTTGTTATTCTCCACTCCAAACTTCTGCTCCACACCAGGGGAAGGATGTTTCACCCCCAACAAATTTGATGTGTATATGCTGCTCATCTGTGTTAGAATCATGGCCCTTAAAGTGCAACCTCTAGGCTCTAAAATTGAGACTATGCAACGAAGCATATTTTCAATGACTTGAAAAATGAGGGAAAGCGCCTTCTAATTTCTCTGTCAGAATCTCGATTTTAAGAGTATGTCTTGAAATGTTATCTAGCCATATCATTAATATGCATTAGGTTGGGAGATGGTGGTCCATATAGACTGTGTACTCTGACGAAAAAATATTATCACTAGTCATTATAATTTAGTGCCACACAGTGTTTTGATGATTTTATTCAGAATTAATTATCAGAATGTAATGCATTTAAACCCAAATCCCATTAGAATATTTTCTAAAACACATGTTACATACATGCCAACTGCTGCAGATTCTCTGTAGTTACTAAGGATTTTATCGAAAATTTCCGCAAACTACTGATAAGATTAAAATTTCTACAGAAACGAGTTTTTTCACCCTTCCACGCAGTCATTTTAGTTGTATTCCTTGATGATATGATGACCAGAATTTTTTTTCTACATTTCATGTTTTCGAAAAATGTCATATAATTATTTCTAATAATAGTGATATAGATATTTCTTGTATATTTTATTCAGATAAGATATTTTTCTTAAAAACAGAAAATTTTGATTATTTAAAATTTGATGAAATATATAAGTGATCATAAATTTAGAATTTTGACACAAATCTGTTTCCATGTGTGCGTGCACACGCATCTACCATCCTGTAGACCTTCTGCTATAGACAGCCACCTTTTCAATGTTGGCATTAATGTAAATATTTTATTATGTGTGTGATTTGCTGTCACATATGTATTATTTAATTTGCATCTGTTTCAGGTTTGCAGCTGGAAACAGCAATGCCAATTTACCTGATATCATGCTTGCCCAACGAAGAGCTTCCCTTGGCAGCAATCATATGGAAAGTGCTATGCATTTGCCTTACAGATTGGGTCCTTACGAGTCTTTCTATGGACCACTGCCACCAGGTCCAGCACCACCTGTGCCGCAAATCGGTGCGATGGAAAACAGAGGTAACATTCATTTGAGATTTGTCAAGAATTTTAACCCCTTAACAGTTTCATTTTCTTTGATATCTTATTAGATGTCCCCTTCTGTTTTGGAAAGGGGCTATCGCTCTTCTAAGATGGCATAGAATATTTGAGATGTTTATGAACTCTACATAAATTTTGTCAAATTATAAAGCTACTTGATGAATACAGAGTGTGTAGCATCATGAAAAGTGCTTAATTTTGGAAAAAAGGCCTTTAAAAACTGCTTAATTTTGAAAAAGGTCCTTAAAAATTGCTCAATTTTGAAAAAAAAGGTCCTTAAAAACTGCTTAATTTTGAAAAAAGGTCTTTTAAAAGTGCTTAATTTTGAAAAGGTCCTTTTAAAAGTGCTTAATTTTGAAAAAAGGTCCTTAAAAAGTGTTTAATTTTCTCGAGAAGTGCAAAGGAAGTGTTCTTTTTTTGTGTCCCCAGACATTGAATACGAAAAATCGAAAACATGGGCATAAAGCTTTGTTTACCGGATATATCAAGAAAGAAAACCGACGAAAAGGAAGAATCCAGTTTGAGGTAGATCCAAGGGTGCCCTCACAAACACGTATCAATTTTCAAGACTATATGATTTAATGTTTTTTCAAACCCTTCGTTGACTGGGGTATTACTTATCTTTTTCCCTGCTCCCTCTTTCTTCAACAATAAGCACTGCTGTGTGTTGAAATACTGGAATGGTTATCCCAAAGGGAAAATAACTGGTAATTTGAATTATAAGAAATATTGAAAAAGGTCACAGATTTTTATTGTCAATCTTATAAAAGTTGACTTGATAATGCAAATTGTCATTTCCAAAAAATTATTTTTTTTCAAACCAAAAGAAACCTTTATTTTACAGTAGAAGACTTGCAAATACGGAAATAAATATTGAAATTAAAAAAAAAATACATATATTTAAAAAATTTTTATAAAAACTATGCATTATTATAAAATAGAAAACATCCTATACTTAGAAAAAATGTGGGTCTACGTATGCATGTAGAAAGGTGCTTATTATTTTTTTTTTTTTTTTGCTTAGGTGCTTAATTTTTGCAGCAATTTTTCACTACGCACCCTGGAATAAATTTTAGTTCATAAGACTAAAAATGCGATAATTCGATGCATGTATGACATATGGGCTTGACTGTTAAGAAGTCACTTTTTGTATATTATTATATATTTTTTTCAATTTTGTTATCAATGTTGCAGTAAATTTTTTGTTCATAATATGCATATATTTGCTTTCATTAATGTATGAACATGGTGTTACACTACAGTCCAAGTACCTACATATTTATAAGTTTCATTAGGAATGTGTGACTGAAGATATTTATGCATTATACACTTTAAAATTTAAGATTAAATGATGATTATGTTCGGGTCTTTTAAAAAAAGTGACGTTTGTATTCGGGTTTAATCCAGTCTATTATCAGTAAATTGAGATACTTTCAGTTTCTGAACACATGAAAACTATTTAGAATTTTGATCAAATACATAAAAGTTTAATAATTTTACTGGTGTGAAGATTTTGAATTAAGCCATCTAAGATAATTTCTATGCAATTACTTTCATAATGTGAAAACTAAGCATCACTGTTTTGATTTAATTCTTTTATTCTTGGAAATATTGAATGTAACGAGGGAAATGTAAGATTCATGTAATGAATGCCAATATTCTTATACATCATGTAAATTTGCAAAAATGCATGTATTCTTGTCTCACTTTCTTTTGTCTGTTGACCTTCCTTGCATCTTTACTAAAATGTTTTTTGCGAGTGCTTAAAATTATACATGTGAATCCTTCTGACCTAATTATAATATTTAGTTGCTTTATAGAATCTTGTATTTAATGCAGCACTATACATTTAATTATTAAAAATGTTCATGATATTTTAAAACATGTCTTTTTAAACTTTTTACCCTGTCCCAACTCTTTATTTTTTATCCCATTTCTTAAAAATTTTTGTCACCCTGTGGTGTATAGAACAAGGAGACAAAAAAATGTATATATATATCACTGTCGATAAACTTAATGTTACTGTTGTAAATACCGTAGGTTTTAAAACAATTCAACCCTTAATCGGTTAATGGTAAACAAAAGTAAACTGGTTGATATCTTATTTATAAAATTTTAAGTGTATGAACCAAATTGCAATAAGTTTCTGAATTCATTTTGCTTACTAATATTGAAAAATTTGGTATAAAACTCTTACCACTTTCTTTTTTAACAACACTTGGTTACATAGTTTAAAAAGCCCCAGTTTAGATGAATTTGAAAGTATCTAAACAATATCCAGAGCTCTCCATTTGTGCTCCTGATTTAGGAATGAGTTCTCTTCATAAAAGAACATACGAGGATGGATGCAAAAAAAAAGTTTACAAAGGTAATAAAAAATTATTAACATTAAACAGAAAATACAAAAGGGAATCGAGGCATACTTGCCGATCACTTTTCCACATAATCACCAAACCTATTTAGGTATTTATCTGAATGCAGGACCAACTTGTTTAACCCGGCTTGTCCATCGAGCCAGCTCCCGGCAACTGCTTTCTCATCACTCTCTTAAGAGAACCTTGTTCCAGATAAGTGTTCCTTCAATTTCAGAAAAAGGAAGTATTCATTGGGCCATTGTGAAGTTATCGGATGCACACATCCTTGCATGTTGAATGATGGTGTCATCCTCCTGCATGATAATATCCATACTGCTTGTAAATCTTGAAGAACTGCTGTGAAAGTTCAAGTGGGAAGTCTGAAGTCACCCCCTTACAGCCCAGATTCAGCTTCCAATCTTGGTTCCAAACACTTACCTAAAGCAAGGTTCTCTTCGGAGAGTGATGTGAGAACAGTTATCAAGAACTGTTTCAGTGGACAGGAAGCGATTTCTGCCAAGCCAGGTTAAACAAGTTGGTCCTGCATTCAAATAAATGCCTAAATAGATTTGGTGACTATATGGAAAAGTGATTTGCAAGTATGCCTCTTAATTTCCTTTTGCATTTTCTGTCTATTGTTAATAATTTTTTATTTATCTTTGTAAACTTTTTTTTATCCATCCTCGTGCATATATGAGGACTTGCTGGTATATTAGTAAAAAAGAATGCATTTTAGTTAAGTAAAAGCAAATGATCTTACCCCAGGTTTGCCTCTTCACACAGAATACTTGCATCAAATGGCAGCTTTAGGCCAGAGGTGCCTTATTGGGGATTGCCACTCCAGCCCACACCACCACGAATCTCTGCTCACTTCGGATGGTAATATTTATGATATAGCCTTATTTTTTTTAGTATTTTGTAACCTCTGTAACACTACATTTCCTTAAGTCTGCACTTCTTCTGAAATATAGTTTTTCCTAACTTTAAAATGACTTATGATTAAAACTGGGTAAATTGTTGTTCTGGTCTTGTAGCATAGTTTTAAGATGTCTGGTTAGTTTTTTAATAATTATGAAGAAAGCAATGCTCACTTGTGCTTTCCAGTATCAAGTTAAAATGCCTGTAGAGACCTTTGTAGGACTTTTCTACCAAGTTCTCTAAATTATGCTTTGGCTTTTTTCTGCCTCAAATATCTTTCAGCTTATTATGTTGAAATTACTGTTTAGTAAAAGCAGATCTGTCATGGTAAATGCAGATTGTTGCCATATTGTGTTTTTGTAAGGATTTGCAAATTTGAGAAATCTTTTTGAACAGCTTCTAAACCATCTTATCCAGAACATGAGAAATCATCTTTTGACTGTGTTTTGCACTGTTCAAGTAACTTGATGTCTTTGTCATTTTGTAAAATAAAAGATAATATTATGTTTATAAAAAAATAAGAAAAATATGCTATGAAAAAAATTACTAGTTAAAGTTGTTAAAATGCATAAAAAAAATATTGCAAATGCAAAAAAAAACAACGTTACATAGCTAAAATGCAGTTGAAAGTTCAAGAATTTAGCAAATATAGTTTTCTTTTTAATCCCCTGTGTGATCCAAATACTGAATAAGAGAAACTTAATTATTTTTAAAAATAATAAATACCTATTTATAACTCTTTGGCATAAATATTTTTTGGCATGTGTTTTTTATTTACCTCAGCATAGCTTTATAAATTATATAGTAATAATGAATTGTTATCATTTAGATAACACAGTAATTCTTAAATATTTATTATGGGTATAGAAACTTTGTAGTATCTCATTTTACTGCTACAATTAAAACTTAAATATTTGTTTAGTTCAACATGCAACTATGTGAATTTTCCTAACAAACATTTTCATTTTTTCCCCCATAGGCTCTCATCTAGCCAGTCCTAGACCTCGTCATGGACGAAAGAGAGCACTTTCTAATTCCCCATACTTACCAGATTCTTTGGACCTCGCAGCTGTGATTCGCTTCTCACCCAACTCCTTGGCCTCCTATATGAATGGATCAAGGAGTTCAAGTGCCAGTGGTTCCTACGGTCATCTTTCTGCTGGTTAGTGGTGTAGAATGTTTGCACTTCATAAGCTTCTTTTTTGCATTTTGAAACCCCCTGCATTTCTTATCCCCTCTCCAAATAACTCAGAAATTTTCTTATTTCATTTTAGGGCAAACTTGTTCTTTATTTTTAATTAATTAAATTTATTATTTAAAAATTGCAATTACCATTTATAATTATTATCTACATTGATGATGTTGAACAATGATCAGAGGATGAACCATTGTTGATTGAAACTTGACAACAAGTACTTGAAAAATTAAAATTTTTACTAATTGACCCATTATAGCACCACCAAAATGATAATGCTGTATCTGGAAGAGTGCCTGTAGATGTATGTAAAATAATTTTTCTCTCTGAAAGAAGCTTATCTGTGGATACTATTCCTTCACATATTTTGTCTGCAAATTGTTAACACCCGTACCAAGAAGATACTGATAATAACTCCTCCAAATAAAGAAATTAACCTTTATGATATTAGTTTTGTTCTTAAGTTATTGTAACAAAATAAAAAAAAAATCAAACGAATGAAGTTGATTTAAAAACTTATTAAAAATAGTGATGGGATCAATTCAGGGTTCTCTCTTATCAAATTCTTTGAATAGAATAGTGATTTAAAAAGAAACAACAATTAAGTGTTTTTGTATGAAATTCTCTATCTTGATATTTAGGATAAAATATATAAACTTATTGAAGCAGTGAAAATATTTCACATCATTGGGTAATATTTTTTTTATTGTGAAAGAAGCATTCTTTGATAATATTTTAATTAGTGTTGTAAAACACCTTGATGAATTTACGTTAGGCTCTACAAATGGTTTATAATAATGCTTCCTTCAATGTTATATTTGTAATAATAGGTCTAAAGACTATACAGTATTTTAAGGCAAGCTTCTGTTTTAGGTACATTAAGTCCTGCAATGGGTGTTCCTCAACAGCCAACACATTTTCATCCATACATGAGACAAGTAGGACCAATGATGGCTGCTAGTGCCTTTCCTCATCAACAACTCCTTGGAGGATTCAGCCCTGCCATCCTCACTCCTTCCAAATTGGAATCTGTGGTAAGTTGGTTTTAATAATAATAATAATAATTTCTGTTGTACAGAAATTAAGGTACTTCCGCCAAACTTGTAAGTTCAGTGTTCTAGCGAAGCTACTATGTCCCAGCTCCTGCGACTAGTGAAGCTTGGATGGGTTTTTCCTGGTTTCCACTTAGCTTTATTCTCTCTCTCTCACACACACACACGCACACTATTTTTCGAAAACCGATTTGAATTTAAGAACAAAACCAAAACGTAAATACACGAGCAAAAAAGTGACACAACTACAGGACTGCACACGTTTTTGGCAAGATTTTACCTCCATCTTGGTGATATATCTTGGTTGCTTGGTGATTCAACCTCAATGACCACTTTAACCAGGAAGTACCGAAATTAATTTAAAAATTGGAAAAAATAAATGTTTTTTTTTAACTTATTAGTTCTGTTACAACAGCAAAAAAATTATTTTATACTTTATAATTGATTCTATTTTGAGATATTACAAAAAAAAAGAGAGATTGCTATGGGATTTAAGCTTCATTACCATGGTAGCAAATTAAGAGGTCTTTATGTGAGTGAATTGTTTGAAGTTGCAGTTTGCGTTTTATGTGATGTTTTCAACAAGTGATACATCTATGAAACATTTTCTGTCAGAATTATAAAATTTCCGCTTAACTTATGTTATTTGAAAGCAGTTTTGATTTGGAAAAATTATATTTAGAATTTTTTTGTTCCCCTAAAATAAAAAAATTGTTTCAGTAAAAAGTTTATATATGCAATAATCTTATTACTTAAGAAGAGTATAAAAATTATTACATACAATTTGTAATTCATATGCTAAATATTTTTACATCTTGTATCTCTTCCTTTAAGATCTGTTTTTGATGTTGTGTAATATGTTGTTAGTACTTTTAACACTTTATTACTTTAGAGAAATAGTATTTTCTATTTATTTAATATTTCTATTAATTTAATATCTGTAGACAGCTTATACAAAATGAGCTTTTTTTTTTCGGTTTGGGTAAACTGTATTTTGTTTCTGATATTTTTTTTTAGCCTGATTCCTCTGGTGGTCGGGAAACTGCATGCAATATTGTCAGTAGTACCGTCGATGGGGAGGATTCTCAAAGTAAAGTCAAAAAAGAGTTTATGAACAAAAATTTTCTCCAGGAAGAAGAAAAGGAAGCTGGAGCTGATATTAAAGATGAACCCGATTTTATTGAAACGAATTGTCATTGGTTTGATTGTTCCAAGGAGTTTTCAACCCAAGAAGAACTTGTAAAGGTAAATATTTATTCATTTTTTGTATACAAAGTTCATATCATTCATGCAAAATACTATATAGCAAATTACTGGGTAAACAAAGTAGCGTATATATTGGCATACAGTTGCCTGCAGTTCATCATTATTTATTATCAGAAACGAATACCTTGTATATGTGTTCTATATAAAAATGGAGTACCTGTCTTATTCTCGGTGACTTTTATTAATTTTTCATTAATTTTGTTTCCAAGTTCATTTCTTTATTGTAGTCTTTTCATGTATTCTAAAGAATTTTATTTAGTTCAAGTTAATTTTAAATGTTAGACATTTGGATGTGACAAGAAATGCATTCTGTAGATAATGAATACTATTTAAATAATGTATCTGTTATTGTATAATGTATCTGTTATTGTATAATGTATCTGTTATTGTATAATGTATCTGTTATTGTATAATGTATATGTTAACAACTGAGAGAAGTTGATATAAGATAGCAATAGAAGATAGGTGAAGCATTTAAGTCCTCTTTCCTATTTATTTAGATTGTTGTCTGCCCCCCCCCCCCACGCTTGCATTGTATTCAGTGATGTGAAAGACTGTTCTGAGGAATGAAACATTTGTGTGCAACCTGTTTTGCCTCTTTAATGCTGTTTTTGAAACCATAAATTATAAATCTTTGTTTTGATCTGTATTCACCATTGAAGTACTGTTCTGTAAAGCTTGGAAAGATGGAAATAAAACTGTTCATAATGATAAAAATACTGAAGTAAGATATTGATATTTTGATAAGATAGTTGCTTCTTAGTTCATTTGTTTACAGTCTATTATCGAGCAAAAATAAATTTTGTAATGGAAATGCAAACAGAATTTTAAACTGAACCACCATTTAAATGGAAAATGAATGCAAGATGAGAACAGAAATATATTAAGTCATAATGCAGTTATGAAATTTTCTAAATCCTCCTTTCTGTATGTTTAGTCTACATAGATGATTTGCCATAATTTCATTTTTATTGCATCAAACCTGAGATTTTTATTTGGAATGTTATATATGGGAATTGATTATCACATAAAGCAATTACATAAAAAAGTCACATTAGAAAGTGATGTTAAAATTGTGAGTGTTATTAAAAAAAATTTCCCTAAACAAAACTAATTTTTATGTGTTTATTTCCATCACAGCATATTGGTGATGATCATATTCATAGCAATCGAAAGCAATTCATTTGCCGATGGAAAGACTGCTCTAGAGAAGAAAAACCCTTCAAAGCCCAGTATATGTTAGTTGTCCACATGAGACGTCACACAGGAGAAAAACCACACAAGTGTACTGTAAGTATGGAGATGCTTCAAAATGGTGTCTTTTTATAATTTCTACAATGATCATCTATTTATAATGCACCATCATTTATTTATTTTTAGTTTGAAGGTTGTGCCAAAGCCTATTCTCGTCTGGAGAACCTCAAAACCCACTTGAGGTCTCACACAGGGGAGAAGCCATACACTTGTGAGTTTCCTGGCTGCACCAAAGCTTTTAGTAATGCATCGGATCGAGCAAAGCATCAAAATAGAACACATTCGAATGCGGTAAGCGTTATTTTATTTATTTGGTTTATATAACTTTTTTTTTACTGTAGTTTAGTACCACCATCTCTGCCACCAAGTTGGCTGGTTGGTGGCAGTTGCTATAGAAACAGGTTATAGTTATTCAAGTAGGTTGAAGTTCATTCAAATTTGTTCTTAAACTGAAAGGACATTGTGAAAAATATCAAGGTTTAAGAAGCAAGACAAATAAATAAAAAAATAATGAAATTCAACTAATATTAACCAGAATAAAAGGTTAACGAAATAAAAAAAAACAAGATAAGCAAATGCGAAGGAACGTGAAACTGTGGCAAAACCAAAAAGACGAATAATCAACTAATCTTTTCCTGCCACAAACTAGCGCCAAGAATAAAGTAAAACCCAGGTTTCTCTCGGGTTCTTCCTATTTGAAATGGATCTTCCCTAACTTAGCCAATTGCTATAGTGACCACCACACACACACCAACCAACCAACTTGGTGGGCAGATATCTCATCACGGACAGACAGTAATTCTTGACAAATTGATGTTTTCTTTTAGTTTTGATAAAATTTTATTGTTGATGTAATCTATACTAGAATTCAATTGTTTTATTTTATGTTACAATAAGTAATTATGTTGATTTTTGAAAATGATTTGGAAACAAATAATGGTACCGTTAAGTGTCGATTTTTCATGAGGAATACTGTTTGGTTGTATTAATAAAACAAATATTCATGTAGTACTTTTATCTCTCACTAAGGATTAAAAGTACTCTTATATTTTATATTACTGTATATAAGCAGTATGTATAACATTGTTGAAAAAGGATTTCAAAATGTTTTACTTATAATATATAAAAGTGGTTGCTTTTTATTTGCATCTAAATAATCGGTTTGATGTTCACAACATCACCAATACTTCCTTGACAATTCTTAGAAAATTTTGTAAACAAAGTAAGATGTTCTTATTTAGTTTGTGTAAAAAAGCACAAATTTAATTTGACATGCCTGGTTAAATTGCATAAGATAAATCGATGAACAAGAAAAATGAGTCTTTCTATTAAAGAAGATCATTCCTGCTTTACTCAAAATTTACTTAGTTTTTATTTTATGCTGCCTAAAGTACGGAGTATAAGTAATGTAAATGTATTATGTTTGAATTGCATTTACTTATGATGCAATACATATTCTTGCAGAAACCTTATGCATGCAAAGCTCCTGATTGCAATAAGAGGTACACTGATCCTAGCTCATTGCGTAAGCATGTGAAAAATGTCCATGGACCTGAATTTTATGCCAATAAGAAACACAAAGGTGGTGAGAATAAAGATGGTAATAAGGATGGCCCAGGTGATGACAACTCAGGCAGTCCTAACAGCATGCAGGGCAGTCCTAATTCTGAAAATAGCAATTTGACTAATCCTGGGAGCATGTCTAGTGCAAGCATCAAATCTGAGGTAAATATCATGTTAGAGTATATGTGTTTCTTTAGACTGAAGTATTTGACTTTCATGTGTATATGAGATTCTAACTTTCTTAGATTAGTTGTAAGAGAATGATAAAATAATTCATGAATTTTCTTAAACAGCGGCTTCTTAAAATGTTTTTCTTTTATCATCTCAATTTCATTTTGAAACTTCTGACACAACCCCGAAATTGGAAGATAAATAAGAAACCTATGCATTTATCAATTATAAATGAAAAGAAACTGAATTTAAAATTTTATCTGAAATGTTTTTAAGTTGAAATTATTATTGTAACAATTTTTGTTTACATTTATTGAATTATCTACAAGTACAGTAAAACCCGGGTTAATCAAAACCTGGGTTGTTCAAAATGCTTCTGAAATCGCAAATTCAAAAAACATGTGCTGTTGAACAATGCAGTGAGTCTACACCAGTGGTGCGCAAACTATTTTCATTTCCAACCCCCTCTCTCTGTGTAAAATTTTTTCGAGACCCCCAGAGGGATCGCGACCACGTTTTTGAAGAAAACCTACCGGTTTTAACTGAAAGCCGGGTATTTTTGTTTCTGTTAATCGTTTTTTTCAGTTATTTTTTTTGTTCCAGTTGCAACCATCTTTTTTAAAAAAAAAAATCCAATAACCCAGCAAAAAAAAAAAAAAAAAAACCGGATCGGAAAATAGGGTCGATTTTAGGTTTGATTAGACTAAAATTTAACAAATTATGAAGCTTTGAATTTCATCATCTTGGGCCAATCAACAGCAATCACATCCTCAAGGTGTCTTTATGAACAGATAAATATTGCCCAATGGCTTGATTTCCTGTAACAACTGTATTAATCAAAAATTTTGTCTACAAACGGCATTTTTATATATATATATATATAACCCCCCCCCCCCGAAAAGTGGTTATATCAGAAACCAGTTTAACCTGACGGTTTTAACCGCTCAAAATAACCTGAATAACCGAAAACCGGTTATTTTTGCAAAAACCGCCATCCCTAAGAAAAGCCTTATATTTTTTTATTGTCAAATAAATTTCTTTGAATTTAGCGACCCGCAAAAGTTTTATCGCGACCCCAGAGGGGCCACGACCCATGGTTTGCGCACTACTAGTCTACATCAGAGGATGTCATTTTAATTGAAAAGATGACAGGACATTGCTGCTTTGTTCTTGGAAAGCACAAATATTACTGATAATAAACAAACAAAATATTACTGAGTATTTTGAATGAGTAATTCATATGCTATTAACTATTACTTAGTACATATTGATGTGTCTAATGTAATCTTAAAAATCTAATTTTAGCTTTAATAAAGAACAGAAGTGTAACTTACATAGAGAGGTTTGAGTTCTTTTTACAGAAATTACATTACAGAATTGCCTACTATTAAACTAGATACAAAATAGTAATAGATGTTCATGGCTTAACCAAAAAATTTGTTTAGTTCAGTTACTGGTGTTGCAAAAGTTTGCATCTCTAATATTATTATATGCTGCAATACTTGCAGTTGTGACCTCAAGGTCTTCAATTCAGTTTTCTTTTAACATAATTTAATTCTTATGTTTTGGGTGTGTATACAATATGAAGTTTATCGTATTATTAAAACATGCATTATAAAACAACTCTTTATTATTTGCAGGAATCCTGTTATATTTATATCATGAATTGATTATACAACTTTACATTATTTGATTTTATATTCAATCTGTTGATTTTATATTCTGTTGTAGAATAATGTTTGCATATGAATAAGGTTTTAGAAACATCATTTATCATGAAAATAATGATTTTCTGTTGCAGGATTCACCTACTGGTCACACTGAAGAATCTGTTGATGAAGGTGGCCCTCCAATAAGTGACAACAGTATAACCACTACTAGCAGACATGTCGAGATTGACTCCATGTTTGATGTCGCAGAGATACATGAAGAGGTAATTAATTGTGTTTTCTTTAAGTGTTTCTGAAACTCTGTTCGCATTTATGATACTACAAAATTTATCTAGTCATTGAATTTTTATAGAGTAATTTCAGTTGAAATATGTGATGAAAAACATTGTTTGGCATATTATCAGAAAAGCAGCTAAATTATAAATACTGTAACTGCGAAGACAATGTATATGGAACTGCATGAAAAATATTAATTGCCCCCAACAAGTTCAGCCTGCGATTTCCTAAAAATGATCTAATCTGGTGTATAACTTCAACTTTTCAGGATTTGGAAGAGAATATTGCTTTGGCTTCCTGTGCTATAGGAGATGGCAAAGGTGAAGGTGCAAGCAGAAACTCAAGAAGTCGCTTCAAGAGCCGAATCCAAGCTCGTCTGAAAAATGCAAGTGCTTGGTTTCCCAACTTTCTTCCTAGAAGAGGTACTAAAACTTTTTATGTCTCTCGAAGTAATTGCTTAAATGTCAATTATCACACTTATCCTAGAAAACTAAACATTCATTTAATAAACTACCAACCCCTGTCAATTTTGCAAATTTGGGACATTCCAATTGCACTCACAGTATCTTCATAACTAGTAAAATGAGTTATCCGGATGTGATAAGCATGGTTCGTTTTGAGATTTGCTACAATCATCGTCTGGCAGTTGAATGCTTAGTTATAACGTGCAGAAGTTGAAGTCATTTGCAGAAGGTGCGACTGAACAAATGCAGAATTTTTACTTTCTGTCCATCTAAGGAACACAGAATGACAAAATATGTGTGCAACTACTGCAATATAGTTATTTATGGAGAGCACACTTTAAGCATCTGCCAAGAGTATAAATTCCTTTTTTTAAATGAAATATTATAATACTTTTCTTAAATTACACTTAATTTGTTTGGAATAAGAAAATATAAACATTTACTTGTTTTTAATTTGTAGTCCATGAGTCGAATGATTAGTTAGAATAACACTGATTTAAGTTTAATTATCTAGGGTTAAAGCCTCTATATATTTAAAATAATTTGGTACAAAAACCTTCACAGAGTCCGGTAGCCTCAATCACTCGACCGATTTCGACATTTTTTTTTTTATTATTTGAAATAACAGTTTTTGCTGTTAATTTTTCTGGTGATAATGCATATTGTGATCCATTGGAGCACTGATAATCTTTAATAATCAAATGATTCTTTTTGTCCTTCCTTTTATTTTTCCTTAGAAAAAAGAAGAGAAAAAATTGTAAAAAATTAAAGCTTGTGTGTTTACTACTGAATGGGACATAGTTATGCAGTGTGAAATGAACTCCAAAGCAATAATAACTAATTGTTCGGCAAAATGTTACAAAAAAAATTTCTTGTGTATTTTTCCAGAATTATTATGGCTTTATAAGTAGTCTATTGTGCAATGAATTACAGAAATCCATAAGAGGGTTGTTGATTCCCAATTGCATAAATACATTCACTTCCAAATCAAAACCTTACTCTGAAAAGGGAAAGCTTTCTGAGGAGCAGAAAATTTTAAAACAAATTAGATTGCTCGATTTTTAAACAATTTGGATGATGCTTTTCAGTAAAAGATTTTTCTGATAGACATGAAATTTGGGTTTCTGAATTATACAATAAATTGATTGTGTATCCTTGGTTTATTAAAACTATTTCATCATTTCAGGTAATGGTAATAACAGAAGACCTGTTGAAACAGTTATACCTGTTCCAAATCCTCAGGCAGTGCCAAATGGTGGATCAATTGCTGACAATGTTAAAATTCAAGAAAATTGCCAGAATACAGGTAATATATTATTTGATATGTTAATTGTCCTCTTGTTCCAATTTTCAGTAAATAAATATATATATATATATATATATATATATATATATTTACAGAATTATGTATATTGTGCCATGCAGTGTTTGTGATACATTGATAAATCGATTCTGTTGTTCTATTAAAATTTTATAAATTTTAAGAAGTCTTCATTATTACTTCCAGTGCCAGTAATCTTCTTTCAGTTAATTTTTTTTTCAAAAATAATAAAGGAAAATTTTGCACTATGTTTGCCCATTTCTTGAAACTTGTATGTGATTCCGGTGTTCTGTTTTGATTACATGGAAAGGTTAGAATTTTTGAAGAATTTGATTTTTTTTTTATCAAGGAAGTGTATTAAAAATATGATAATCAGTGAAAATTGCACTTTAGATAAAAGTATGGAATATTTTAAAGGTTCCTGTAACTTGTTTCTAAATCATTTGGATCTTTTCATAGGTTCAGCTCCACAGACATGCACTACAGGTGGAGCAGACCCTCCGAAATCTGGAAGACGTAACAGTGGTAGTGGAAGTACTGTTAGCTCCTTCTACAGTAGTATGCAATCAGAAGCTAGTTCTCAACAACTCAGCTCTACAAGTAGTAACACAGGTGGCATAGCATGCAATGCTGGCAGCATAAAGGTTACTGGTTCATATGATCCAATTTCTGTGGGTAGCTCAAGGCGTTCCAGTGAATCGGGAGAACCACTGCCGAATGGCTTTGTTTCTCATTTGCATCATGTTCATACTAGAGCCTTAACATCGCAACATCTTTCTAATACAGGAAATTTGATTGTTCTTCCTCAGAATGAGCTGTTGGCTTCTGACTCTGAAGGGCTACCACCTCACGGTTGCAGAACCATGCAACAACAGAATTGCGGCCAGGCTGCCAATCCAGGTAGTATGAATTCTTCTAGGCCTGTGTCTTCAGCCATTGGTGCCAGAGGACTCCATCCGAACCAAAATGTAGTTTTAGAAGAACTGGAGGAAGGTAAACCCATTGAACAAAATAAGAATGTAATATTGCCTGATGATATGGTGAATTACTTGAACGAAGTTGCAGAGCAAGGCCAAAGACCGGCTTCATCTCTTAGTGAAGCATTAACAAGTGTGAGCCGCTATGTTCCTCCACCTCCTAAAGTGCCTGTAAATAATCAATGTGGAAGCCCACAGAAAGTGCCTTGTGGCAATCATATTCCACAGAATCAAGTCAATCCTCCAAATCCATCCCAGAATTGGTCAGGTTGTAATTCTTGTTGCCAAAACTCTCGCAATCCATCTTGGGGACCTGATCATTGTTCACATAATCATAACCATTCTCATGGTGCAGTATCAAACCCACCATCCTGTTATACAAATATTGGAAATCAACCACATCAGCATCCTGTTCAGAACTATCCTACAGGTGTGAATACAAATTTGCACACCCATACCAGTTGTTCTAATGTCCCTGTTGCTGCCAATGTTAACAAAGTTCCATATAATCAAAATACAGTGCCTTATCAAGCAAATGTTCCTCAAACGAATTCTAATAATCTCATTCCAGTCAACTCTAACAGATCCAATAATTGCTTCCTGCAAAATGAATATGGGCCAACAGCTGATAATATGTCATCTCATTCAAGCTGTGTGGAATCGCAGCAATTCAGTAGTACACCCTCCAATTTCCAAGGAAGCTCAGTGTCACAGTATCCTTCAAACAATTCAGCAACTTCAATGTCAGCCCATAATTCATATGTGGGAAGTAATCCTCAGCCCTATGGCAATGAAAACCAACCAGCACCATATCCTAGTCAGACTGGAATGCAAACTCAGGGATATGGACCACAAATGAATCCACAGCATACTCACAATGCTGCTGCAAGTTATCCGCCAGACAATATGGCTAATATAAATTCCAGTCAGAATAGACACCTCCCTCAGAATGTTCCTTACAATCCTCAGATGCAGATCAATTCCTCGTTTTGTTCTGGAGTATCTGGAAATTCAAACTTGCATGTCATCCAGAATCAATCTGCACCATCTATACCTGTTAATGTTCCTCAAAATAACTGTTATAATTCTGCCAATTGGTGTAATAATACTCCATATAACATGAACCAAAACCAATCATACAATGGAAACCAAAGCCAGCCATTTAATCCTACTCAAAATTCAACGTATGGTACGAACCAGAATCAGTCGTACAACATGAATCGGAACCAAATTTATAATTCTAATCAAAGCCAAACTTATAATCCAAGCCAGAATCAGACTTTTGGTTCTAACCATAGCCAGTGCTACACTCCAAGCCAAAATCCAGCATTTAGTTCGAATACTAATCAGTCCTACCCTGTTCAAAATTCATTTAACTCTCAAAATACTATGTATAATTCAGCACAAAATTCAAATTACAGCATAGCTCCAACTCCTTCTTATAATGCAAACCAAACTCCTTTTAATACAAACCAAAATGCTTCATACACTGCAAATCAGAATTACCCATACAACAGTGGACACAATGCAAATGCATATTCTCAAGAAAGCAATCACCCAATGCCTCAAAGTCAGAATATGGTGCCTTATTCAAATCAAGTGACTAATCCAGTTCCACAGGCTTGTAATGCAAATGGAATGCCCCATCAACAGTGCAACATGCACAAGGCTGGCATGAATGGACCTTGTGGCAACCCTTGCTCGTACAGTAACCAGTATCCTGTTAATACTGGCCACCAATTGCCTACAATGCCTGCACAGTATCCTGCAGTTCCTCCAAGCCAGTGTGGAAATGGCGATATGCTTTTGCCTGCGAACAATGTACAAAATCCTAGTGGCCATATTGACCAGAGCCAACTTCCACCTCTACTGCACAATGGAAATGGTAACCACTGTTGTAATCGTAACATGGGATCGTCGCTGAAAGCACAATGTAGTGCTTCCAGTGTGAGTGAATATGACGACAAGGAGTCATCTGTGTCCTTGGCTGTTCCACCAGCTTCACAGAACTGCTCAACAACTGATCTGAAAGAAATTCAGTGCCAAAATGTTAGCCAGTCTTCCTTATCTGGAGAAGCTTACCAGAGGACTCTAAAATATGTGCAGCAGTGCCAAGAGATATTAAACAAGCAACAGCCAATAGCTAACAAAGCTCCAGTAAATAAGCAACAGCCTGCCAATGTGTGCATGAAATCCACATTAAACAAGCAGCAGTCTTCTCTGGCATGTAATAAAATTGCACTGAATAAACAACAGCCTTCTCCTGGATGTAACAGGGTGAGTAGTAGCACTGATCGACACAGTCCTTCTGCAAGTGGTCACAGCCCGTCACCTTTGACACAGACCTCCAATATGGTCATCAATGATCTCAATTCAGGGTTGCACTCGCTGATTGAAGAGACCAGAGTTTTCCATATGATGCACTGATGAAACCACATTTTCTTTTCTTGGTATTCTTTTATGGAAGCTATACTTATCACCAAGTCAGCACCTCTTAAAATTTACAATGAATTGTTATAACATAGTAAAATTTCGATTTTTACTATTCTGACTAGGAGATTAGTTTTCTGTATTTATCTTAAAAACTGATTGTTTTAAATTGAACATTTTTTTAAATACTTTATGCAGGATATTGCCTGAAAATTTTGTAATAAATTTAAATGAACTTTGACTGCAGTATGATTATTGTTGCTGCAGAAGTAATTAGTTTTTGGACTTGAAAGTCTTTATCTTTCACTCCCGCCTTGGTTTAAAACAGCTAAAAAGGATCGTTTGTGTTGAATTGATTTTTAGCATCGTATGTTGTTATAAAATTCAGAAACTTCAAGGAAAATTAAAAACCATGGAAGATAAATTGGGGGGGGGGGGGAATAGTCTTTCATTTCATTGTGGAGACTGAACTGATATTCAAGAACTGGATTGCATTTACCGAGAGCTATATCAGTGTATTTGATATTCAATTATTAGAACTACCTAAAGAGAAATCTAGGTTCATCATTATTTTCCTCTAGCTTCTGAATTATAAGTGGATATTCTTAAATGCTAATGAAATGCATCAGGTTTTTTTGTAAAGGTTATAAATCGATGGAATGAATTTCAAAAAAATTAGTGGGAGGATTGCTATTTCAATGTTATCTGATAGTTTATTTTTTCAGGAAAATCCATGACATAAATGATATATTCTGAATTTTGATAAACTTTTAATGTTTGTAGCTTTTTAGACTTATAGTGAAAAAATTATTTAATCTCCCATTTACTCCACAAAAAAAATCGAATTATAGCCTTTTTAAAGCTACTAATTGATTTGTATATCATGACTTCTTAAACATTTCACAACATCTCTTATTTGGGGGGATTAATAGAATTTCAATATACATGAAAGTTCTAAACAAAGTTAGATAATTTAGTTTGTATTTAAGCAAGTGTTCTAAATTTTTAAATCAAGATCCAAGATTAGTCAGCATTGAAGAAACAGGTAAAACATATAATAAATTCATTCGATGTTGTGACTCAAGTCATGATTTATATTAATTTGAATATTTCAGTAATAAAAGAACCCATTACTGTGATATCAAATAATTTTTTTTAATAATTTGACTAATGAAATTTTTTGTAATGAACATCTTTATTTTGTGAGGCATTTGTTAAATTCTCATTTTTGTTTTCTACAGTAGGGCATTTAAAACTTTTCTACTTACAACTGCCAAGTATATGTTTACATAGGAAGATGTAACACTTAAATGGAATAGTAATTAATGACAAATAGAAAAAAAAAATTGCTAAATACAGCTCTTCAATAAATTTCTGTTAAATGTCTTAATAAATATCATTTTCGAATTGGATAAATAGTTTTCCCAATACCATTTGGAATGAGAACAACAAAAAAGTTCTAAAGCTTTAAAAAAGATAAATTAAAAACACTAAATTGTAGCTTAATTATAGACACAAAGTATTAAATAAATTTTTTCTGTTTCCTAAATTTTTCATAATGTCAATGAAAAAAATTGTTTTTCCTTAATAATCGAGACTTTACTGATGTTATTACAAAGAATATGTAAGAAAAATTAAAACTGTAAATATCTGTAATATTTTAGAACTGTATACAAAGAATGCATTATGTATTTTTATAGATTGTTGTTTAGAAGAAGTGCCTTCTTAAGTAACTTCCCATTTATAGGGACTGTGCAACAAAATCCCAAGTGGTTTATTTTCTATCAATGTACTGTTTGTATAATGTTCCTATTTCAATGATGAATATTTGCCAAATTAACCGAATTCGAATCACATTGTGCCTAAACATTTTTGTGTAAGGATATTCTGTAAATAAAAAGAATGTGCAATTCGATAAATGTTCCCTTTTAAAAATGTTTCTTTACCATTGTTATGTAAATATGTTCATGTTGTAAATAAATGCTGGTTAAAATAATTTGGACCATCAATCTTATAATATTGTTCCTTTTAATGTTATAATGTGGGTCATGGATTTGGGTAGTTTTTGCCTGGTACAGGTACAATTTCAAAACTAGAGAAACAGGTCTGTTACATACACATCACAAGCTAAATAAATTTACTAGGCGGAAAGTTATTGGTAACAAAATAATTTTTCAATTTATGGAATCTAAAACTAATCGAAAGAATGCCTAGTTAATAGTTTTACTGCAATAAAATAAATGGCTCTTTTTTACCTGTTGAGCCGATTTTTCTGTTAACTTCCGATCTTTAATGAATCTGGTGTGATGCCAGCTCGGGTGTCGTCCTCGTCATTTGACCACGGTTCAAATGACGAGGTCTGTCCCAAAATAGCCCTCGTTTTGCTTCAGAACGGGATGTAGAATATTCAGATACTCTGTTCAACTTCAGTTGTCCGATTCTCAAAAAATGGAGGAATTCATTATTTAATTTGAAAAGTCTGAAAACAAATTAAATTCATTGCATATTAAACCTAATAATTTAATATACTGGTGGTAGGTTGGTTCTTTGAGACAAGTTCAAATTATAAAATATTGCTGAAGGGAGGACTATCATTTGCATATATATACCCTGAATGCCAATTTTAGGAGGCGCCATGGAGTCGCAACATGCCATTTTTTAAAGCAAAATATCGATGTCGTTCAGGCAATAGTCATCAAGTCCAAAAACTTACTTTTGAGATATAGCCAATTTAAACATTTAAGTCATTATGAAAAAAATTATTTTGCAGACTTCTAACTCCTATAGTAGGTTTACTGATGCATAGAAAAACTGGTTTATACCATGGAATAATTAATTGGAAGTTTTAATTGGCTGCAATAGTCCATCAAAGGAAATTTTTCTGGACTTGGTGACTTGCCTGCCAAAATTAGATTACTTCTGTGACTTCTTTTGAAGAAGCAAAATTTAGCAGTATTATTTAAGCCTCAGTTTGTTACAAGTTATTTATTCACAATGTTAGCATATAAAAATAAATTAATTATAATTTGTTTTAACATTTCAGCCTATTGCATTGCATTAGCTATTTACATTAAAGTTGCCTTTACTATTCACCATATAATGTGTTTATCACGTCATAGTAACAAATAATTATTGCAATGGCAGGCATATATTTTAATGATACCTTTATTATATTTCTACACAAAACTAACTTCATTTTCTGAATCACTTCCTGATTTAGATTCACAGTTTCTTTAACTTGGCAAGGATTTATACCATGGATGAAACTCTCGTGGGTATCGGGTCAAAATGTTAAAAAAATCTCGAATAATTCCAGTCCTTTAATTATCTCATAAACATCGAAAGTAAATCTGCCAAAGATCACTAAGTGGACTTGATGATTTCTGCCTGAACAATAAAAACTTCCAGGGCTTAGTGACATCGGACATCTCTATATCTCAGCAATGGAAGCTGGCGAGTTTTACAAGACTAGAGAATTAATTGGAAATGATGATGCGATATATATCTCAAAATATGTCACTTTTTTAAGTCAAATACGATGACAAAAAATACCATCCCCTGGAAGCCATTTATACAAGCTAAGCCAGTGATGATGAATGGGCGGGGGGAGGCAAAAAACATTTTGACCCGGGCATCACTTACCATCGCTATGCCACTGTTGACCGTTTCTTTCCAAACTGTTTTTCACCACAAAGATAATTATCTTGATTATTCCTTTTTTTAAAGCTAAGCTTGCAATAACTTCGACAAACAGGAAAACAAAATCGAATATGGTATCTTAATTTGCCATTTTTCATTCAGAGATTTTAAAGTACAACAAGTAACAATATACATGGTCAAAGGCGTAGTGACTCGGGGGGGGGGGGGGGGGTGGTTAACACAAAACATTAGTGCATTTATGACGATGAGGCGAAAAAATAATAGCATGCCCTGGGCATCATTTACCCTTGATATGTCACTGACTTGAGTTTCTCTAAATTTTACCTAATCTGGATCTCAATTTGGGAAAAAGGTAGTGTAAGGCAAGATAAATATTATAGTTAAAAAATGGAACTATAGAATTATGAATTTCCTTTTTAAAGTTTTTTGCACATTTAAAAAAATGCTATTATCCAACAGTAAGAAAAAAAAAATCATTTTATTAAAAACAAGCTTGAACTACATAAAATATTTGCATTCAAGTTATACAGTTACAAGTACACATACTTTAACACTAATAACACAAAATATTTTATAAAAGTGTAAAAGAGACAAGCGATTGAATAATAAGTATATGAAAATATTAGAATTAAAAAAAAATTCAGTATAGTTAGAAATGTATGTAATAGTTATGAAGTGATCTTGATGCTTTTCCTTAATCAGTGATAGCCCAATAATTCAAACATTATTCAGCATTTATAAACCAAACACAAAACTTAAAAGAATTTAAAATTTCAAGCACAGTAGAGTCTCATTATCTAACACCCCATTATTTAATTAACTAACATCTTCAGTGAACCTTAACCTTGGTGGAAACTTAATCCATTTTTAATTATTGATAGGTGGTTTCATGTCATTATTTCTAGGCATCAAAGTCAAGTGACACCAGGATAACCATATACAATCTGAATGAATTTTTAAAAATATTTATCTTTTGTAATTTATCGTATTTTAATATTAACTCTTTCTCAGCTTTATGACTCATTCATTAAAGTCTAAAAAATAATAGTAATAACTAATAACATTTTCTTTTATAAAATGAATTCTTAACTTCTTTCAATAATATTGCTGAATTCAAAGCATCTCAATTATCAGCAAAGACTAGTTAAATTGCATAAATTATGTTTAAAAGTATTCACAATTATACTATTTTATTACATAATGACTGACAAGTGGAACAATACAAGTGCATAAGTGTGATGCTATACGAGTTTCCCAAGAAATTCGGTGGCAGGCACCCTCAACAAACTTAACCTGTCCCTGTGTACTACAAGCCGATTAGACCACTGTGGTAGAGACTGGTGTTAATTCTTTGTACTTCTGTACGTCACCTCTTATTACAGCAACTAAAAAAAATTGTTTCAGTGAATGAGCACGAACAGCCAAATGAGATCAATGTTGATAAAATGGCAACTAAAGCAGCCGTAACTGGTCAATTTTTTTTTTTTACCAGAAACATTCACAAAAAAGGCATTTTTTTTATGCATAAATTCATGCGTCTGTTATTCAGAGGTTAAAAAAACCCTTCAACGATTGACCAGGATGGAAAGCATTTCAGTGACATGGACGAGTTACACCATCTGTTGAAAAATTTTTTAGTGTTATGCAAATTAAAAATTCAGGGCGAAACAGAAATGGAAAGGAGAAAATATCAATGCTGTATGGGCAAACCGGTTAAAGGGTTAAAATACTTTCAACAGCAAAGGGAAGGTTACAGGCTTGATGGTTTTCATAAAAAGGTGCAATAGAGCAGTAAAAAAAGCTGAATCTGCAGGAAAATAATTTTCTGCAACAAACTTTTTTTAAATATAACCTAAATATTTTATCTTAATATATTCACTTTAACACTGTTTTTCTTTTCTTTTACTGTTTAAGATAAGCCTAGATCAGAGATTCCCAACCTGTGGTTCATGTGCCCCATTTAAGGGTTCGAAAAAGTGATTTTGAAATGTGACGCGAATTTTGTTTACCCAAGTCCAAGTGAAATTGAAGTCCAAAGCCTTCATATAAAATCTTGAAATACAATTTATCATGAAAGATATTAAATTTAATACATGGTACTGGATATTTTACATAAAAAAGTACTCTCCAGTTTCTTACCTTGGTATCCTAAGTTTCCAATATCAGCAATCCCCTTTCATGCAAGCTAACCGAGACTCTACTGTAAGCATGTTTAGTAAAACTTCACCATAAAATAATTTCATTTGAAATATAAAATATTTATCTTTGTTTGCAACACACTGTTACTCATAAATACATGTTGTGTCTAAAATTTAAGCAATATCTTAGTCTAATCTAAACAGCAAATCTTAAAAGAAATGTAATATCAGAAAAAAGTTTACCTTACAAAAATAAATTAATTTAATCATAATATCTATCTTTAACACTTTTTAGGTATCTTATTAATGATTACTTTTTAAATGTAGAGATAAATTCATCACATTAATATTGTACAGTATGAAACGATGAATAATTTGACTACATTAATTTTCTCTCTAGCAGTTAGAAGAAGCATATAATTTGATAATAGTCATTAAATCTTAATAGTTTAATATTTTCGGTCATATGCCTAATAACAAGCTTCATTCTAAACATTTGTAAGAAGCAGATAAATGTTTATACAAAGTTTTCTTATAAATGAATCATTTATATATTTCTTTCTTAATATATTTTAGTAAAAAAATAAAATAAGGTTTTTTATATTTTAAAAATTGATTAAATTTCATTTAACAGATTTGAAATCATGTTCTTGATCAATTATGCTTAACACTAACAGAAATATGGAAGTTATCATATACAGTCAGATCAATTCTTACAACATTAGGGTAAACTAGGAAAACTTTTGCATTTCATGCACACAGTATTGTGCATCTGGAAGATTAAATTTTGCTAGTATATTTATTATCTTAAGAAGATAATAAATACTAAAAATGAAACCTTATTTTAACACTTCGCAGTTCAAAGAATAACTACGTGCATAATTATCCACGTATGAGTGAAAAAGTTGAAAATACTGCTTTAAGTTCTGAAGATAAATTATGATTGAGTTATAGTCTCTTGAAATTAATTTGTAACCCTTAGGTTTCTTCAATTTTTGTAACTTTTTAAAAATATCAAAAATGTCAAAATGATGAATTATTATGCACAGCAAAGAATTAAGTGGCCACTTTAAATACTGAGAGATTATTGACAAGTTGCATAAAAGAAATAACACAAATTATAATGTAATTTCTAAATACCACAAGTGATTACAAATTTTTTCTGAAGTCAGAATGTCTAAATAACAATTCAAAGAAACAAACAAAAAGACTTGATATTATGTTGCATTGTTCAAGAAAAAGTCACTAAGTCCAAAACTATGTATATGTTATAAAGTCTAAACTATAATTCGGAGATATAATCAATTTAAACTTAATTTTCAGTCGTAATGACAAATAGTAAAAAATATTATACAGACTTCTAGCTCTTGTGGTTGGTTTATTGATGTTTAGATAATTAGTTTATATCACGAAATAATTAATTGGAAATTCTAATCAATCACAATAGTTCATTGAAAGGATTTTGTAAACTTAGTGACTTTGCTTGAACACCAATGATATATTGCTATCTGTGTTATAGTAGAATTGACTCGTACATAAAAGAGTCTGTGTTTGCCTTGTAATATTCTTACATTTTCGATAAATGATTCATTTAACATTAGAGTATTTAACAACAAATGAAAATATTTCCTGCACAAAGCAGAATGATTCTTGTTTTCTACCATGACCACCACAAAACATCTTTTGAAGGATTGGACAGTCCTCAAGATTGACACAGACAGTAGATATTTATTATGTATTTTCTCCCCAACATTTTGTGCAATTATGTTTCAAAATAAAATTCTATATTCATTCTCTAATGTAGTTTATTAAAGTATGAAAGGAATATCTAAATATAAGAAGCAGGGAAAAAATTTCATTTTATAAAAATAAGTTTCTTTATTATATAACATCAATCATGAAAAAAGAATAATTGATCATTAGTTTATAAACATACTAACAAATTGTTTAGTATTAGTTGTTTTAAAGTACTAGGTTTAACTTTTTCAAAGTTAATTTAATATATTCTAGTGTACAAAGGTAATAGAGTAGGCCAGGGTAAAAAGTTAATCCCAACGTTTTCTACAATCCTAAGTAATGGATGCGTATAGATAAGATAAAGTTGGAAATTTTGGGGCATGATTCCAAAATTTTGACAAAAAAATTATTGTACAGTATGGAAAATTAACTCCAGCAGACTTAGAATGATGTACAAAAATATCACATGACAATTCTAAATATAACAGAAGTTTTCAAACTTGTAACTTAATATATGCTCAGTGGAAGCAAATTTTATAAAATTTATACATATAGCAAATAAATAGCAAAACTAGAATCTATGAAATATAATTATTTATCAAAAATATCACATAAAACAGATTACAAGAAAAAAATAACTAAAATATTACATCAGTGATAAGATTAAACAGCTCTTTTAAGGTTTTTAACCAGAAATAATATATATGTTACGGTCAATGAGGTAAATTGGTTATTATATATAATCACAGCAGTAATTATATATAATAACTGGACTTTTAATGCAGTTATTATATATAATTACTGCAGCGATTATATATAATAACCGATTACTCACATTGACGGTAATATATATCGGAAGAATTCACAGATAAAAAATTTCAGTCGGCAATGAGAGCAATCCTAAACATAGAACAAATGTGACATGAGAAATTTGATTTTTGTTAACGAATATGAAGAAAATTATGTTACTCTGAATTTATGTTTTTTCATACATTTATTTGAGACATCGTAGATACAAAGGGCAAACTCAAAAATGGGCATTTTTTTTTTCATACCTTGGTTTGTCAAACAAAAGTGAATAGACAGAACACCACCCCATGTCCCTGCAATCATTACGGCTGCTGTACCAGTTAGATGGACAAACGACTAACAGAATGAACATAAAAGCTTTTTTATCGTGTTTGGCTTTTTTAACCAAACAAAAGTAGGGTTTAAACTAGTGCTATGTTCTAAGAATGATAGAGCTCCAGAAACCAAGGGCAAACTCAACACCCACTCTCCATTTCACTTTGATGTCGTTTCATTGCAAGTTTAGTGTTCTCTAATTTTTGTCCTTGATATTTCTTTGCTCATTTTAGGACATTTGTTCTAGATTGCATTATTACTAAAATTTCGACATCCCAGGGTAAATATAGTTAAAATGGAATTTCTTGTTAAGTCTGAGCGCAAACATTTCTGAAAATCGGATTTCTTGAATTTGTTCTTCATATCTGCAATGCCTCATTTCTTTTCTCAAGTATAAATGCAATCTATAAAACTAATCAGACATAAGACCGCATGATAATGCAGGAAAAATATACTTGGAACATTTATAAGAAAATTATTAGAAACACTTCAAAAACTACATAAATTCATGGTAAGCTGCATTAAAGATATGGAAAAATAAACCAATAAGTGATTTAAAAATCTTGACTAAGATCTCCAGACTTCAGAAAAAAAATAAAAATAAATTCTAATAGATACTTCCTATAAATTTTCAAAACCCTTTAAAAGCTCAGAATAATTTGGACGTATACATATCTTGTGTTTTACTTACATCAGAATTCTGAACCAATTTTAATCGTATTAATTTGAATTTGGAACAAAGTTGAGTCTCATCAACTACTTAATCCCTTTAAATTTTAATTTATTACTGCATGGCAATATTTTGTAATGTTTCTTTGCAATATAATTTCTGATTTGGCTGAAGATTTCAAATTTCATATATTCCGAAAGACCACCATTAAAACTCTTCACACTAAGTACATATTAACAGTTTACACAAATAAGATAAGTATTTCTTTTTTCATACATTTGTTACATAGAAAAGGCTATAATAACTGGAATTATGATAATGGAAAATTTTAATGCTTGAAAATGAAAATATCAAGCATAATAAATAAAATCAATGGATTACAATTCTAAGAATTAGTAATTCCAACCATGTGGCTAGTGCATATTCAATTATTTAAAAATATATTCATAGCCTTAAAAATAAATAACTATAACAGAGTGCACTAAACTCTTCATCAAAATATACATAAAAAAATTCTAATAAGAAAATAGAACAACTAATACAAAAATGTATTACAAAGTTAACTTTCAAAATGACTAGAATATTGTTATAAATGCCATGTTCAATGCATCAAAATGCATTTGATAAAGTTATACTTTGTACCGAAAACTATCACAAACCAACTTAAATGCTAAAAAAATCTCTAGAAATGATTTTAACTATAAGTTCAAGACGTCGTCTTAGTACACAAATAAATATTTCTTCTTGAAAATACTATACCACTAACATCACAAGAATTATTCACATGAACACAGTTATGGATTTAACATGGATAATTATATATATTGATGGCCAGGCTTCAGTTCACTAGGTTCCCAAGCAGTAGGAGTTTCTGGTATTTCTTCACCTAGTTTTCAAAACAAATGAACATATTAGAATTACAATAAAAACAAACAAATTGATAAGAAATTATGGATACATAATTAATTTTTTAAATTATAAAACATACAGCAGGAAGTACTGTCTGTCCGCCATGAGTTTACAGTGGTCGCTATAGAAACAGGTTATCATAGGAAGAATCCATTTCTAGTAGGTAGAGGTTCATTCAAATGTGATCCGCAAAGTGACGCAAAGAATAAAAAAATTCTGCCTTCCGTTGGATTCCTCCTATTCGAAATGGGTCTTCCCTAGAATAACCAGTTGCTATAGCGATTGCCATAAACTAGGCAATTTGGCGGTGACAGTTCTCGTGCCAGGCAGACAGTATATTTCTAACTGTAAATCAATTTATTGACATCCAATTAGCACTATAAAAATAGCAGTTCATAATGTACCTATTCTTATAGTGCTTGGAAATGGTAATCTGACCTGTTGTGATGCATTCAACAATAATTAGAAATGAAGAAAACTGCACTAGAAAAAGTTGCCAAACAAGCAAGAACAATAAAACTTATTTTATCTTCATAAATGTGAACTAAGCCTTTTAAAACCTCTCATTATTACTAACTTCCTAAACTTCAATTACAACATTTTGCTCAACTATATTTGAATTTAGAAGATTTCTAGCCACAGCACTGTTTATACCATTGACTTTGAAAAAATTGTGAAAAAGTTCTCTTTTATATCTCAGTTTTGAATCTATTTGCGATGGTTGAAGATTGTTCAAAAGCATCAATTTTAAGATTTCTCCGATTAAACTGAAAACAAAGAAACAAAAAGGGGATCCTATAACAAATATATTATAGTTTACACATAAACATAGTTTTCAAGGATTTAAAAGTAGTTTAAACATTAGCATAATGATTTATATTTATGATAAATATTTTGTAAAATGTTTGCAGTCAAAATATAATTATGTTGTTTAGTAATGGAACTGCTGTTACAAGTAGATTAAGATTATTCACTTATAAATATCCCATAATAATATTGATAATAATGAATTTTCTTATCCAACAGTTTCTAACCAAATTTATAGCAGTTCTACATAATGGAAAAAAATAAAACAGAATTGTATATTGAATTATATATTCTCAACAACAACCATAAAAAATTAACGAAAGTTATTTCAACAGGATATTTATTTAGCATGTAATATTCAAACGAAGATACAATATTTTCATTTAAATATGAAACGGAAAAAATGGCCCTCAAAGCAATGTGCAGAACTGCAGGCTTTCAAAATTGATCTTCAAACATGGATATAGTTGAAATTTTTAGAAAATAGCACATTAACTATTATTTTTTAAAAATTACTAAAAAAATCCACATCACATTATACTTATAAAAACTGCTTCAAAATAAATTTTCCTTAAGTTTATTTATTGTAGGCAGAGGAACAACATGCAAAATTAAACAGGAAAGGTACACAGAGAAAATAGCAGGAAAAAAAAAAATTCTATAATTTTCCAGTTTTTGGTTTGTTATTATTGTCATCTGTTATTACTTTTGTGATTTTAAAAGAAAATATATGGAATTGTTTAGCTTTCTTTTTTATTTAGCTGTGTATTTAAAATCTTTTATTTTAAGCATTCCTTCTGCTTGAAGAAGTCTACTTATAGAAAACGCTGCCTCGAGTAAACACAAAAATTTTATCTTTCCCTTTTTTTTCTGAAATATTATACTCATATTTTAAGTGGTATTCTCTCTATTTAGGTTTTAAAATATTTTTCTTGCCTAACTCTCCCAAAATATACTATACTGTTCATTGAAAAGAAAAAAATGTACTCTTTTAATGTATTCTTCCAATCATGAGAAATATAAATTTTAATGTAGAAGAAAAAATGGAAGGAAAAAAATGAATAGTATATTTACCTAGTTTGGCCGACCAGTGTTTGGAACACATAATAATTAACACAGAAATGGACACCAAAGCTCCTATAATGGCAATGAGAGCTCCCAAAACAGGACTGATTGGGAGTTTTAGCTTATCTGCAAAGGAAAACATATTTATATTCACACATTTACAGAATTTATATTACACAAATTCATTCAATAACAAAAGTCTACACTGGTAAGATATTTTTTTTTTCATTACACCAAAGTAAAATGGTTTGCACTTTTTTATTATTTATTTTAAAATGAGTTTTTTCTTGAGATGAACGAGAATAAATCTAGCACTTTTGCTTTTCATAACAGAAAAAAAAAAAAGTCAGCTACTCGTACACCGAGGAAAAATAATTTCTTTGATATAATAGTTTCTCCTCAACAAACTTAACTATTGATGTTACACAAGTATGCAAAACAAATTTATTTAAGCACTATAAAATTCCTCCGGAAACAAATTTTCTTTTACAAATCTAAAATTTTAAAAATATCACAAAACAAGGATGTAAGGCCACATTATACATCTGTATCAGTTATGCATCTTTACAACAACAAATATAGTCTTAAATATATTAACGTTTTTTGTCACAAATTGCATTAAGATGATAAATGCATCAAAATAAATAGCAATGAAAGAACTCTATATAGGTAATAAGTCTCCCGGCGCCCCGCCCCGAAACAAGGGGCAACTGTCATGAAAATTTCACATATAAATTATCTTTTGCTCTAGTTATTGATGTAACAAAATACAAGAAATAAATATCAACTGAAATCTCTAAAAAAAATTCAATTCAATAATCAAATTATTTACAATCAAAATTAAGATACTTTTTGACTTAATAAAATAAATAAGTCGTGGCCAACCAATCCAAAATAATTACATTACAAAAAATTCATCATTCATTACATAAAAACTTCGCAGACATACTTAGAAGAACATTTGTTAAAAACCCGACAATAAGAATTGACGAAAAAAAAATTACCCTTTTCAGGTTTAATTTCAGCCTTTGTATTCACACTAAAAGCAACAGCATTACTCCTCCCAAGACTATTTGTTGCAAAAACCACAGCAATAAATGAGGCTCCAGATGGAAGGTAATCAATATCAAACAATGGATATTCTTTTTCTACAGCAGACTCTACTAAGCCCGAAGAGCTGTATAACTCAACATGGAATTCCTGAGGAAGGCCACCATCATATCCTGGAATGCAGCTTATGATGGCAGAACTAACGGTTTCATTCATAACTATGCAGTCTTCCACAGCACTGGGGACAGCTATAAAATATGCCAGTTCGGTTTAGCATCAAAATAATAACGATGCAAATATAATAAGGCAAAAAATAGCACAGTCGCAGAGAAAAACCCTGGACCATCCAGCATTATACTGCTGCCGTTCATTCAATATTGAAACAAAAGATATAAATTTTAAGTAAATAATGTCTACTAAAAGATTTTGCATCTTAAAATTTCATAAGGGGTTGTCTACATATTTATAATTGCACTAGCTTCGAAAGTTCCAATGGCAACACACATTTTTGTCAAATGATTTTAAAACTGCATCAAGATTTATGCTCAGTTGCAAAATTTTTTCCAGAGAAAATTTCAGTTCTATAGAACGTTTTAACGCATCGAGTATTTATTGATTGTAAAATATAGATAATTACTTTTAAGATGGCATTCAAAGTGCGAAATAAATTAAAAGTCTACCACAAACATTTAAATGCCAACAAGGAACTTCACTATCTAAATGTGGTGATGACCCCTTTTATATTGAGAACACAAAAAAATCAACTATCTTTCGACCTATTTATGGTATATTAACCATAATTTGTATCTTGGGGTATTTTTCCATGAGGAATTTATTTAGGATGTCAAAATAGGGTGTTGTCATTAAAAATTTTGAAGTTAGTACAACTTTAAGTACGCAAATGAAAATTTTAACCATAAAATATTTTAATATACATAATTTCCAGTAAAATGGTACCTTTTGTTTTAATAAACAATTAAAGGGTGGCAGAATAATGCTGGATGGTTCGGGTTTTTCTTCTGTGACAGCACAACCCTCCCCCACAAACACACAATAATAACAATGTTATATTCATTATTATACTTCAATTGCTTGTGATAAGATGTATTACTTTGTCCCATTGACAAAATTTAGAAATGAAATAATTAGAATTACAGTACAACCTCGATTAACCGAGGTTTCTGTTAACCGAGCCGATAACGAAGTCTGATTTCCCTCCCCCCCTAAGTGAGCCCTGAAAAAAGACCACACTTTTTAGTTCACTGTCCGTGCTACAGGCTCTTTTGCCCCCCAAAAGCACTCAACTTCCAAGAAACATTGCACCCTGAGAAGTCAACAGCGAACAATGCTTTGTTTCCAGTGGCCCTATCGAACACCAGGTGCAATGTGTTATCGGGCGATTACATACCCCCCACTTGACTGGCGACAGTGGGGGGGGGGGTGACTTTTATATGTTAGTTTATATATGTTTAGTTTTAGCATTTAAAAAACATTCTATTTTTTTTTTTATTTTAAAAGATGTTAAATTCGTGAGCACGGCGAGTTTTTATACACAGTTTCTATTAACCGAGATTTCCGATATCCGAGGTACTAGCGGTCCCAATTAGCACGGATAATCGAGGTTCTACTGTATTCCATTTTTCAAAAGCACTTCTTTATTATTCAATTAAAAACTGTTTAGCAAAAAAAAAGATAAAATTAAATAGTATCTACTAAGCTGAAGGTATTTCCTTCACATGAATATTAAAGATAAATGACTTAAAAAAATGAATTTAAAAATGTAAATAAAAACAAAGAACATTTACCAATATTTTCTTACTTTACCCAATAATTATTAGTAAGAGTACTTAAACAGAATTGCTACAGAGCCACTGCATGGAGACAAAACTTCCAAAAAGAGAAATAAATGAAGTTACAATTTTGAGTTCTAAAATTGAATCAACAATTTTAAGGAAAGAATGAATTCATAAACTATTTTTTGGGGGGAAAACAAAAACTTTATACTTTTCTTTCTTACTTCTCATAACTAAACTTTTATATGAGATTCATTTTATTAGTGGTACACTTATTGGCTTCGATTTATTTTTTTATAGCTAATAATGGAAGCAAAGACTCCTATGGTTACTGCAATTAGAGATTCAATTGTAGTTTAGTGCATGAATATAAAAACTAAGGCAGATATCACTAAATGAAGCTGGAAATAAATCTTTCTTATGGCTGTATGAAAGCAGAGCATGAAATTGAAGATAGAATTACATTTTAAACAGGACCAGAGTAAAAAAAATTAAAATGATAATTTTTTCTAAACTTACAGGCAGGGGCCACTCTAAAACAGCATGCTTCAGTCTGTAAACCAGCGGTGTTCTCGGCTACACACATAATATGGCCATAATCGCTTTCTCTTTTGGGAGTAAATTGCAAAATGCTTTCTGTCCCATTTACAACAAAGTCCTTGAGTGGAATTTGTCGAAAAGTGTTATTCAAGTACCAATGGAAGACCACATCTGGAGGATTGGCTTCAACACTGCATTTTATATTAACCGACTCTTTAAGTGGCACACCATACGAAACTTGCTGGTGAAATGCACAAAAAGGAATATCTAAAATAAGAAAAGAAATTTAATGAAGAAAAAATACAAGTTTAGTTTAGTTACATTCAAGTCCCATTTTGAAGCAACATGAGGCCTATTTTGGGATGAACCATGTAATTCTGAACCTCGGTCAGTGACGAGGACAACACCTGCGCTGGTACTTCCCTCTCCAAACTTCCACACCACACCAGTTGGAAGACATTTGGCCCCCTATGTATGATTTAGCGTGCAACAGGCCCTCATACGCAGCAGATCATCAACGGAATTGTGTTTTGAACCTGGAACCCGCCAGCCCTGACGCCGAGACCTTACCACTAGGCCACCGTGGCCTCAGAACAAATACAAAAGGTTTGCATAAATTATTAAACAATCTATAGAAGCTTATCAGGAATTTATCACTTCAGATCGTATTTGATTCACAAAGACTTTGGCAGTAAGTGTATTCTTGTCACTTTTCACAAGACATTTTTTGACAATTTTGTAAAGATTTTTTCATGTAGCCATTTAACAGTAGTTTTCATTGCTAAAAGACAACAAAATTATTAATGGTATGGTACGACATTTAAGCCATTTCCATTGTTTCTACAAATATTAATATATTTTTTCTTCCATTGCTGAAAGCTTCAAGAATGAATATTCTGTTTGTTTTTTCATATTCTTTGGTAATGACATTATGAATTTTTATTTTATTTCATGAATTTTTTTGTCGAATCTATTAAACAAAGCTTTCTAAGATATCAAGTAATTTATCCTATATGCTGAATGATTATACTGGATATTCTTTAATTTTTTTACTAGTCTGTTCCAATCCACCTAACATCTTGTTAGATGTGCTCATATAATAAAAGTCATATAAAAAAATTGTGTCATTTTAATGTTGGAACCAACTGTACATTTTATACGAAAAGCAAGTGAAGTTGCGGTATTAGACAATGTGCAATTAGATTATGTGAATAGTTATATTCACAAGCAAATATAATGTCATTCGACTACTCCATGCAGGAAGTTCCTATACACAAGAAACAGAAAAGGTGTAAGGCTACTAAAATAATATGGCTTAAATGTCTGTCACAAATTGATGTTTAAAACACTTTGTTGAAGGAATCATAAATATCAAGTTATGCATAAAAGATTTAGATGAAATTAAATGCAACCCATATTCCCCGTGAACCAGCTTATCACAAAAGCCGGCTAGTATTGCATAAAAATCCAATAACTGACCAATTTCCACTTCTTGAAAAATTTCTTCCAATGTTTTCTTCTTACAAGAATATGCAACTCTATGGATATATTTTGTAGGTTTTGTTATTATAACAATTATTGTTCTTATTCTTTTTTTTTAACCATTTCTGCCACAAGGTATTAAAATTTTTGAAAAATAATGAAAAAGCATCATGAATGGGTTTAGTTTACTGTCTAGAAATAGAATCTACAAAAACCCACCAAAATTACATCCCCCCAGGGGGGGGGGGACCCTTTGGGGTCACCTCCCATATGAGGACACTATCGGGGACAGCCACCTTGATACGCTCAAAAAATAATGTTGAATCTTACACAAGGTCATAAATTAATACTTCAAGAATATTGGAAGAAAATGGTCAAGTGAATTTGGTAAAATTGTAAATGTCAAGAACTAAAAAAATACCCAACACCGAGTCAAGAAATTTAGGAATTCAAAATATATATCTATTCCAAAATGAAAGAGATTTTTCATTGCGCTGCCTGCCATCTACATTCGAAAAGGAGAACTATTAGCTACCTTTTTTTCTGCAATTTTCTGCTTTTCAAAGTTGAAAGGGATTTTTTCAGAAAATTTTAAATTGGTGTCCTCAGTTGTGACCAATGAGCCAGAAAGGATTAATTCTTTGAAGCGATACTTTAACCACTTGCATGCCTTGGATATATATATATATGCTTTGCAGAGTCTATACATTAATAGCCATGGTCATACATATATGTTACAGTTAATGTGGCTAATAAATTAGTGCGTTACTTGGTCAATGTGATAAATTCATCACTTTTACCGGTAATTATTCATACTAACCAGCCAATGTGATAAATCGATTCATCATTTTTAACTGCAATTATTTATACTAACTGATTAATCATACTGTAACATAGACATCTTTGCAACATACCTTCCTCTGTAATTTGCTGCAAGCTATATAACTAAGCCACTCACTGCTTAGGAATGCAATCAATCGACCTTGAAAAGAGGTTTGAATGGGATATGCCATGCATATCCCATTCAATATTCATTTGGAATAGAGGAGATAGGTGTTACTGTAAGGGTGGTAATAAAGGTGGATCATGTAGTATCAGGTGGATACTGGGGAGTGACTCGTGGAAGATTTTGCCAGAAATTAAAGAGTTAAATAACACTAACAATTTCACCAATTTTAAACAACTTAAATGAAAATGCCAAGTTTACTCATAAAGGTCTTGACAGAATCAAACACATATTCTGAAAGATAATGAATTTACGATATCAATCAATTTATCAGTACTCATTGTATTTACAACAGTTTTGCACACTTACAAAATCTGAAGTAAATTTAGAAAGAATTTCAAAAGAAGAATTATTACACGACATAATGACATTAGAACATGCCTATCTCTTCTTCTCAATAACAATTATTAAAAATGTTCCAAGTATATTTTATCCCTTCAGGACTGGACATATTTTTGTAACCAAGCCAACTACAACTAAAAAATGTATGGTATCTGCCACCTAATGAGAAAAATAGATCTGTAGAGATTCTGGAAAAAAAAATTCGTCCGACATTTACTGCATACAACTAATCAGGAAGCAGAAATATAAACTAATATCTAATCCACGTGATCGTACGGACTCCCATCTTAAAGGGTCATACATTGTGAAAGAAATATAACATGGCTTTATAAATTCTTACAATAGTACAGTTTAATAAATCAGAAACCACACTAATAACAAAAAAAGGAAGAAATAAATCAAGAATATTTTAGGAAATCTAACTTACAATGAACATCAATAGCAACACTTTCGCTCACTCCTTCCCCTTCAGCGTTGGCAGCAACACAAGAATAGTTTCCAGAATATTTACGACTGATTTTGTGAATGAGTAAGGACCTATTCTGAATTTTGATGCCGGCATTGATGTTGGTGTACACAGGCTCTTCATTGAATCTCCATCCAACCTCAGTCACCGGAGGATTTGCAATGATGTTGCAATCAAAATAAAGTACATCACCTTCAAGTATGAAGGCATGGGCAGCGCCAACAGTTACAGATAACAAAGGAATATCTGAAAATAAAGTATGTTGTTATTGCATAGATATAAAGGAAATTTTTTTAAAAAAAAGTTCAGTTGGAAATGTTTATAATTCTTGAGTTATTATCACTTAAGCATTTTATTATCAAATATTATTTCATTTTAATAGAGATTTCTATATTTTTAACCTAACAAAAGAAATATATCAACCCTTAAAAGCAAGATTTTTTAAAATGCTTTTTGACTTTCATTTCTTGAATATATATATATAAAAAAAAATGGAAAAAAAATACTTAATTTCATGGGTAAAAAAATTCTTTTAAAAAATCCTGTTTTGTTTAAAGTCTGGTTTATGGCTAAAAAACAGTTTGTTACCAACTAACAACACTGGGCTTTATTTTTTTAAAAATCCCTTGATAAAATTCTATAATATCAAACATATGAATTTTAATAAATAATAATATGGATAAGGAATTTCCTTCAACAATGTAGAATAATATATGGTATTCTCAAGCATACAAACACAGCTAAAAAGATGCAGCTGCAAGTGAAAAACATCAATTTATTTTTATTTTTAACCAGCACTCAGGCTGCCATCTATCTGTTGTAAAATGATTTAACAAAAATTTCAATATCTATCCTATTTGCAACACAGGCATTAGAGCTTCAATCTTATTCTCAATATTTTAGAAGACAAAATTCGTTATGTTGCTTAAAGGCAAAATTATGTCAAATTACAATGCTGTATGTAACTCTGTTAACTGGTAGTATTTAATAATGAAGCAATACATGGTTAAAGCATGTATTGTTTTTTTATCCATGTGCTTTCAAGTAGTGTTTCCTATTAATAGTCACAAGATGGGTGAAAAAATAAAACATTTAACTTATGATAATATATGTGATTATTTTTGTCAAAAACTTTTTGCTTTGAAACTAAATTATTTCAAAACTGTTAACATAATTTACATATATGTATCAAAATTGTAAAGTTTAATTAACCAAAAGGTCTTCTAAAATAATTAAAATTCTTAAATTTTCAAATAAACTGACAGGAAGAATAACCTGTCCACAAATACGAAACATCTGCTCACAAGCTTTCCATTACATTTCTGTAAAATTTTTAAAAGATCTATGAGCAACAAAAATCCACTTGCAAATACTCCTGAAATACCCATGTTATCTATGCGAAAATATCTTGAAGAAACAGAAACCCAAATTATACATAAAAATACATCCATTCTTTGCTTTTAATGGAATAACTGGACACCTAATAGATTGTACTCGAGATTTAGACAAACAGATTTGTGAGCATGAAAGTATTTAGTTTAAAAACCAGTTTTGCTACTAAGCATAAAAAATGCCTTTTTTTTTTCCAGTTTAGCAATTTTTGAAACAAATTGTTTTGCCAGAAAGCTGGAGACTTTTCACATAGAACTGAATTCTAAAATAATTCTTTATGGTCGAAATAAATTACGATCTGAGACAGAATTTCACAATTTTTATGAACTGAAAACTAACCCCCATGATAAGAGAATTCTTATTTATATAAACAATAAAAATAATGAAATAAATAAAATAAAAATTTTGATTCATAGCAATTAAAATTAATAATTTTTGATAAATTATCTTAATTTAGGATTAAAATTCTTTCCATATAAAGTTAAAATTTGAATCACTATCAGATAGATACTTAATACGATGCACTGTAGGCATTTAAAACCAGCAAATTAACACTAAAACAAGTACATGTACTATAAAATCAGGAACCAGCAAGCATCTTATGGATTATAAGTTCATTATTGAAAACTCTACCTAAATACATGTATGTTGTCCAAAATCAAACAAATTCCAATTGGTTATGCAATAGACTACTTATAATGCATAAATTGATTTTGGGGAAAATGTAGCAGTGGAAGATTTATTTATTTTTTGTAACACCAATAACAATACTGTAGGGACCTGGAAAATATATTGTCATAGACAGGTTATTGTTGTAGAGTTTGAGGATTTGTGCATCCAATGGTTATGTGGGTGCAAGTATTTATTAATTTACTATCATATTTTATTGCGTTTATTGATTCATCTTATAAACACTCAGTGACATAAAATTTTATATTTAAACTTCTTTTAAGAACTTCAAAATTAAAATTTTAGTTGAAAGCTTTATCATGATCATCATTTACGGCGCCTTTAAATCGTTTTCGCTTGCCATATACCTTATTTTACGATAGGGTATTGTTTTCCAAGGAAAAAAAAATTGGAATTGTACAGTACCAGCTTTTTAAAGAGGTAAAATTATCATTATAGGCAGGCGAGTCTAAAAAGTGGTTATCGTTGTAGGCAGGTTCAAAATAGGTTGAGTAAATAGGAATTCCACAAGGACCAAAGAAAATATCAATATAAGCAGGATTATCGTTATACATAGGTTTCACTGTATTTTTAAAAAAACAGTTACATATGAAAACGTGTATTGTTCAATCTGCAGAGTTTATTCCAGATTGAAGAACTGCATCTAATTACAACATTAATGACAAACAAAAGAAAAAAAAATTAAAAACAAAACAATTACGATGTATGTTGAGAACCCTATGATCTTCCAGTATATGTCCATTCATAATGGGATTGGTAGCCCGGCACGACAAAACACGACCATGGTCATCTGCAGTAGGCACGAGTATAAGTTTGCTGATTGTAGTGGAGTCGTAAGTGACCACAGTTGCATTCAGCAGTTGTCGGCTCCCAATCCACCAGGTGAGGACGGCAGGAGGCCGAGAGCCAATGGACTGGCACTTGAGGGTGGTACGGCGATTAGCTGACAGTGGACGCTGCAGTGATGTTATGTGGACATTCAATGGTTTTACTGAAAAAATAAGCATCTTGTTTTTATGCCTTCAGGTGAATCAATCAATAAAGGAAAACAGTAGCAACGCATTTAATAAAAAATTTACTATAATAAAATTTATATTCAATATAAATATCTAAAATAGAATTATGCTCCAAAATCGGTAATGTTCAGGAATTTGGCTATGTGGATGGTCTGTCTACAAATTAGCATACACTGGGTACTATTTTGATTCTGTGATGATTTAATATCAAATAAGAGTTATGACAGTTTTTTAGCCGAGTTTAGCAGTTTCTTTTTTTTTATTTTATGTTGATTTATCTATGCCAAACTCTGTTAATATCAAATCAAAGTTATTACTAGAATTATTTATTTTTCCACTTCTCGGAGATCTTTACTTTCATTTTCGTTAAAAAGGTTCTTTCTTTTTCATACTTAATTTTGGAATTGAACATTTATATATTGTGCACAACAAAAGTTAGTGGCAATTGATTCATCACTTCAGTTTTTTATGCTTTTTTTAAAAATTTCTTAAGCACTTTACCAATGTGCATGAGATTTTCTACTACAACTTTCATCAGTGGCGAATCCAGGGGGGGTCTATCGGCTACAGCCCCCCCCCAGAGCCAAGCCAGAATTCTTGATTTTATTTAAAATCATTGCAACTGTTTTTTCTTAATTTCCCTCTTTTAACCGCTTGCCTGATTATCCCGAGTTATCTCGGGTTCGTATATATTGCAGTTAATTATTATCCCGAGAAAACTCGGGCAAAGCAGAATTTGCCAGTACAATTTGTTTTATCACGGTTTTACTCGGCCTGGAGGAAATTAAAGGAAATATTCAGCTTTCATTGGCAGTTTGCCAAGTTTTATTGGTTTCGCGGTTCTTTTGGCGGGGATGGTCATGTGCTTCCCTATTGTATAGTGTACATCGGCTTGTGGTTTAGTAATGTATAAAGAAGAATAGTTCCTTTGAAAAAAAGTAAAATAATGGCAATGATTGAAAAAAAGTAAAATAATGGCAATGATTGAAAAAAAGTAAAATA
>BGPR01001901.1:54208-67464 GCA_013235015.1 Araneus ventricosus | reverse complement strand
TTGAAAAAAAGTAAAATAATGGCAATGATTGAAAAAAAGTAAAATAATGGCAATGATGCAAGATAGCGATCAGGAAGACCCAGCACTAGTCCTTCACCACTCAGGTTAATCTCAAGGCATTTTCCAGATGTTATTCCTGCAACTGAAAAAAAATCAAATCCAACGAGATAGTGTCCTCTATGCTCCCGTAAAAGAGATTCCACAGGTAATCCAGTAAGAAAAGAGACCAGATACCAGTATACAGAATGTCAGGTATCACTTTGTGTTGTCCCTTGTTTCAAAAACTATCATGCAAAGACAAATATTTAACTTTTATTCACTTGCCCGAGATAACTCGGGATAGTAAACTAATGTTAAAACTAAATGCTTTTACACCTGTAAAAAATTAAAAATTCAACTTAAAACCAACATATTTTGTTTTGTTTCCTTGTATTTAATAATAAAATTAAAAAAATGTGATGATTTTTTGCAATTTTTTTCAAAAAAATTTGTAAGGGAAGCGGTTAAAACAAATAATAAAAACGTTTCAACATTGCTTTCTGGCTATACAGGCTCGAAAATTGTCCTACTTTTGTAGTCATTCCACTTGTATTTATAGTTTTGAAGCGGTCAAAGACATTTTTTGGCTAGTTATTTTATTGTAATTTTTATTAAATTATCGAAAGTATTGCATTTTTCTTTATGATTCTTATTGTCAGGTGAGTAAAGTCTGTAAAGTTAAACAGTTTTGGTGAAGGAGGTTTGACATTCGTCACGACGATACAAAATTTTTATGCCCTCAGACCCCCCCCTCAGACCCGAATCCTAGATTTGCCATTGACTTTCATTAATAAATCTGTGACAATCAGATCCGAGATATTGTTGACAAGCTAAAAGCTTGTCTTACACTGGCAAGAATCTTCCAGTTATTGATAAAGTGCAATAAGAAGTATGATAAATGCTTTTTAAAAAAACTTACAATTTAAATCTAGGCTGACAGATTTCTCTGATGATTCTGTGGCATTAGGAAGAGCAGCTTGGCATGTTAAAGTGGACATCAAATCTCCTCTACCTAAATAAGCTAATGTCAACTCATTCCGCAAATTTCCCCTCGGCAGAGTATCAAAGCTGTCATCGAGGAGGAATGCATCCTTCCACCAAGTAAGGATGGAAGGAACACCTGAAACGACACAATTTTCAATAAGTAATATCACAACCACAGATCAGCTTTAAATATATTAAATGTGAGTGCTCTTTTTCCTTAAAAAAATATTTTTCAATCAAAGTGACACTTGATTCGAAATGTATATTGGGTTTGGATTTGAAGTATCCTTGTTTAGAGAACTACTGTTCACATGAAGAACAATTCTTGGTGATATGCATATCAGAATGGGTTAAACAAAACCAGCCAACCAGGGCCAGCCTTCAACCGATTGCTCCCATCTGGGGGTTGCACCAGAATGCTATATTTCGACTCAGTTCAGTGGTGAAACTAAGGTGGGGCAAGACTCTAAACCCAATAGGTGAGTCGGTGGACGTGGGTCATGGTCAAGGTGGGGCAAGTCTGAAAAAATGAGTTTGGAATTATGTCTATCTGTGAACGTAACAACTCAAAAACGCAGAGGGATACATGGATGAAATTGAGTATGTGGTCCTAACACAAAAATTTATTATTTCTATCTAACTTTACACAACATCAGTCAATGAGAAGTCTGCCTATCTGTTTGTCCGTGAGTGATAACTAAAAAATATAAATGGCTAGAATGATCAAATTCAGCATATTGTCATATCAACAGATAATAGATTTGTATCAAATTTTGGACCAAATGCATCAAACTTGAGTGCCTGTTGGTCTGTCTGTGGGTACGTGAGTACCACAACTCAACCAGTAGGGGTGATCTCGCCTAAACTTTCTCGCATACTCCATAGCAAAAGTATCATTCCCTGCTCTCCCCCCAATAAAAATTACAGACTTTCGATAATGCCACAAATACCAAGATTTTATGGAATGTTTTGGAATATAAAATTTTATTAAAGATATCAATCACTTACTCGCCACACCTACATCAGGCATTTCATCTTGAAATCCAATTTTAGGGATTGCCATAATTTCTGTTGCTCTTATCACACCTGGTTTGGGGTTTGACCACAATTGTCTTTGACCTTCGTAGACCACTCCAAACCAAAAGGAAACCTAACCGTAAACAACCGCTTGGCCGCAGCTTACTATCGCCAAGCAGCAGTAAACTGCACCAACCATTCAAATAGTAATATGCAATTTGAATGCATTTTTTTAAACTGATTGAAACCAAAGTTGGAGAGAAGTCTACAATCAGGGTTAGAAGACCGCACATCAAATTTCATTTATCTAAGTCATTGCAATTAAGAGTTGTAGCATTTACAAGCATGAGATTATACAGACAGTCAACTCTTTGACAGGTTTAGTCCAAAATTTGATATGGATCTACACTCCTGATAATAAAACTGTGTACCAAATTTTATCTGTCTAGCTATTTTAGTTATTGAGTTATCGTGTTCACATGAACACAGACAGACTTCCTGAGGACGGATTTTGAATTTGATAGAAACCTACAAATTATGTGTAAAGATTACATACCAAATTTCATCCCCTTAGCTCTCATAGTTTTTGATTCATCATGTTCACAGACACACATAATTCCAAAATTGTGTTTTTCGGACTCGGGGAGGTCTAAATCGTGAAGATTCATCAAAATTTCGAGTTTGAATTTTTCGAAGATTACAATAGTTTCTCTTTGTATACGAAAAAGTAAAAAAGCAACTATATAGATAAATGACTTCTGGTATGTGGTCTCCTGTAAGCAAAATTACAGATCTGTGTCAAATTTTAGATCTAATTGTAAGAAAAGAGAACATTCAAAATCTATATTCAGTTTCCTTTACTATACTACAAAATAGAAAAATGTGCTACATTTTGTTAGTATGTACAAAATGGGGGAACCTTTTTGCACTGAAATGCCTCATTAAATTTTAGCAGTTGGGCAAAAGATTGTACAAGCCGATCTTAAGGATTATTGTTCGGTAATTATTATTACATCACAGACAATTATATTATTTGAATGCAAATTGTAAATAATTGGTAAGGCCATATAAGAAACTCAAGAAGACCGCACGTGGCCATAAGGCTGCAGGTTCCCCAGTCCTGGCATAAATGCCTGTGAAGAATCATTTTTCAATTATCAAGGACAATTTGAGAAGACATTTGCCACGTACAGCAAACTAAATTGAAAACTGTTTGGCACTATACAATGTTATATTAGGTACATAAGGTGTATAGTTTGGCTGCTGTCAAGTTATTAGAAAAAAACCAAAAAAAAGTTCCAAATCATTTGTTTAGTTAACCTGGAGTTTAGAGAGCGTACTCACTTCTTTTCCCTTAAGCTCGCCAATTGTTTGTCTCGAAGAGAGATAGTGCCAGAACATTTGTTTTGGATGCAAGTTGAAAATTTTTTCGCCATTGTTTGTGCATGTGCCGACAGTGATTTGTTTACCGGTCTGCAGCGCATGCCCTTAATTTTGCCTCATTTCCATTGGTCCACTGTCTGCTCTCTTCGATTTGATTGGTCGGCATACGAATTTGAATAATACTTCATTTGGAATTCTTGATCATTTACCAAATAATTTTTTTTCAATAACCATTCGCTTCCCTTCTGAAGATTTTCATTCATTTAATTTGCAGATTCTCTTTCTCTGTGTTGCTGATTATGGCTTCCAAATATCGAACAAGGAATGTGTTTTCTGAAAACAATGGTTCCCTTGCTACATTTCATCATCTTTCGATGTCGTGTTTTTCCTGTGTGCTTCATTTCTCAATGAAAAAGCGGAGCTACGAGGGGCCCACTTTGCTGAAAGCGAAGCCGATGATGTTTTTATAGGTTAAAAAAATTTGCCTGTTACACACTTGCAATGCCTAATGCTCAATCTCTCGTTTTGAGATGCCGTAGGCATCGAATGAGCAGGAGACATATAAAAAAAACACACTGCACATTCTAAACAGTGTTTGGCGACAGCAAATAAAATTGCGCCAAAGAAAATTGGCGAGAAAATAGTATGCACCCTAAACTCCAAGTTTACTGTTAATTTTATTTTTCCGGTAAAAACACAGTAACAAGTAACTTAATATTACTTTTTACTAAAAAGATTTCCCGGTGGACTAACATTATTTTTTCACATTTTGAAAACAATAAATTGATACATAAAGTGTATAGTTTGGCTGCTGTCAAGTTATTAGAGAAGAACCAAAAAAAGTTCCCAATCATTTGTTTAATAAGGTAACTTATACAATCTAAGAATATAGAATAGGCAGGAAGTTTTATATGACTTATTTAATAAGTTACTTTTATTTTTCTGGTAAAAACTAATACAAGTAACTTAAGTTTACTTTTTACTAACAAGATTTCCCAGTGGACTAACAGTATTTTTTCACATTTTGGAAACACTAGATTGATAACAAAAAGCTTATATTAAAATAACGACCAATGTAATACAACATTTTCTTATGATACATCCCAGTTAACATTTACTCTACTAGATCTTTCGACCAGATTTTTCTGAAGTATATCTAGTTTGTTCCTATACTTTAAAAGATATAGTTGGAAAATACTGTCCCTTTCATGAATAAATGGCTAGTAAAAAGATAGTGTCAGAGATTAGTAAACAATGATACAGTATTCAAATTTCTTCATAAAAATACAAAATAATTATTTTAACTATAAAATAAACTTTTTCAATCTTCCATATTTACAATTTTCCATTCATAACAAAGGAAACCACTAAGGGTATCATAAAAATGTGGAAGAATCCTTCTTTTTTAATTATAATGTTGTTTTTTTGCTTGTTTATTTTGTAACAGCCTTGCTTACATTCCTCTGACAAGTAAAAATAAATCTCAAAATGCTTATATTACTCCTATTCTCGCCTTTACATTTTAAAAATGAATGTGGCTATTATCGGAACTCATGTTTTAACAAAAATAACAGAAATTTTCCAAATGAACATAATTTAACATAGCGATTTAACTATATCAGTAACTATGGAATACATTATATTTGCTGATGAATTATTCAGAAGCAGTTAAATTCTTCAAAGCAACTCACTGCAAATGAGCTTTTTTTTTTATCAAACATATAATACAACTTGAGAGAAAAATTATATGCGCCTAAAGTTAATTAATAAGCAAATAAATTATCAAACCTCCATTTGTTTCGCACAACAACGATAGCCGTGAACCTTCATTAAGGGGTCCAATAACATCTGACAATGGTTTTCCATTTTCATCAATTATAAAAACTTTAGAATCTGTTAAAGAAAATGAAATGTTCATCAGAATTAATGCTTGCAATCAAATTTCATTAAATACAATTCAAGAATCAAAAAAGATTGAATTTAAAATGATATACCAGAAAATATAAAAATATTTGTTAATAAAATCAAATATAACAGCGGATTTCTCATAGCACAACATCGTCCAAAACACTTAAGCATTAAAGTAAACAAAACGAAACAAAGCAGAAGCGAAATAATTTCTGTTGCCAAATTTAAAGTGACAAAAGTAAAGATTCGAAACACTCCTGTTGCCAGATTGAAAATGAAATAAAGTAAATGAGTAGGTGATCTTCAAACAGAAATATTGAATTTTATGAAATTTGAATATCCTGAGAACTAAATTTATAAATTAAAAACGTAATTAAAATTGCGATTCGATTATTAATATTCGAAGATTCAAGTTTAAAAATATTGATTGGTGGAAAACCCCTCATCATTTTTTTTTCTCTTAGAGAACAATAGAAACTCTGATGGTTGCAATGCCTGCAACTTTCTAAATCTTAAAGATATTCAAATGGAATTTTTATATAAGTTGCCTTAGATATCTGACTTCGACATTATCAGGGGTGGCGACAGAAGGGGGACAGAGGGGCCAGGGTCCACTTTCGGGGATGCTGTGCCCCCTTCCGTCGGGGAAAAATTTTGTATCCCGTCGGGGAAAATTTTTGTACGGGGTATTGAACTGTAGTTGATAAATAATAATCTGGCGAAAATTTGAGACGAATTTCATTACACTCGTCCCCCCCCTGTCTGGGGGCATCGTGCCCCCCCCCCGTCGGGCAAACTCTAGCTCCATTCCTGGACATTATGAGAGAAAATTTACGTTATGTTTCGCGCGTGCGCAGTTAAAATGTATTTACTACAAATACTCATATTTCCTCAAATATTCAAAGTATTTACTTCTTTATTTTGTAAGTTTCGCAAAATTTGGCATAAAGCTCTTCATGTTATAAGAAAAAACATGCGAAAAATGTGGGATGTTTTAAAGAAACCTTTATCTTCCGGAATATTGATTACATATTTATGAAAATGCATGTAAGAAATGTGCATAAGGAAAACGATTGGTGATAGTTTCAAAACATTATCAGCTTCTTATGAAACGGGGTGAGCCCAAGTAATTTTCGTCTTCATCAATATGTGGACGATCTACGGATGGGAAAAACCTACCGGTTTTAACCGGAAGCCTGTTTTTTTTTCCCTGTCTGTTTTTTCGGGTTTTTTTGTCCAAGTTATAACCGTTTTTTTTTTTTTTTTTTTAACTCCAATAACCGGCTAAAAAACCAGCTGCGTGGGAAAAGAGGTAAATTTAAAAAAAACAAAAACAAGTCAGTATTCAGTGGGCTGTTTTTTCAGAAAAAAATGGATAAATATTTCTACAATTCTAATATTTTATTTCTATTTATTCTAATATTTCTACAAATTTGATTTTTTTTCAATGTGTTTAAATATTAAATTGGCAAGAATGTGTTAATAGCAAAGGTGGTAGATTCATCTATTCTCAAGTAACCTTGATGCATCTGTCATGTCCACGGTTTCGTTTCGTTTTCATGCTGATCATTGAAACGTAATACCTTTGGTTCGATCAGTGCCAACAAGGTGGAATTACACCTACTACATGTTGGAATGATACGTGAAATTGTCACCATATATAGCTCAAGTCTCAGCGTATTCAACTATTAACAATGAACCGATAATAATTTCTGGTGCAGACATAAATTGGTATCAGATATATTGGATATTTTACCCAGATAGCAATTTTAGTTTGCAGCAATCTTGCTCTGCAAATCTGCAACAAGATTGGCATGGCAAGAGTGCAAGCTTGAAACAATTTTACGCAAACGAGTGAGTCACCACGCGTCAAATTTGTCGCAAGCTTGCCGCGTCAAACTCATTGCAAACTATAGCAAAACAGAGTACGAATACAACCACGGATTCGTTCCATTCCTTCTTCTTCTCCCTAGGCCCTCTTCCTTCGGTAGGAATGGGTCTCGGTTAACCATTAATGACTTTACATACCGAAAGTGGCGTACCGAGGGTAAGTGGCGCTCGTTACATGCGATGCTTTTTTTCTCCTCCCCCTTCATCATAAGAGGATTAACTTGCGTAAACGGCCCTCTGGATATGGTATTTTCGACTCTTGCTGTATTTAGCTTTAAAAAATGGCTCAAAAATATTAACGTTTTGTGGCGCAGTGTGGGTTAGTGGCGCCAAGGGAATATGATTATTTTTTACCCCAGTTGTCATTTGCTTAGCAAGCGCAAATGGCCCTCGGGGCCTGGTATTATTTTTACTCCCCCTTAATCATAATTTGCTTTAAAAACTAGCATAAATACAGTATGTTTTGTCAGAGCCGGCCCGGTGCAAAGTTGACTTGCGGGGCCTTGAAAAAATTTCGCCCAACAAAATAATCTATGGTTTTTTGCTATTTATTACATTTCACAATTTGGTTAAGTAAAGACTAAAAAAATACATGAAAATAATAAATAATTAAATTATTTTTACAAAGTTAATATTTTAATCACACAAAAAATCGTTGATAAATCAACAACAAAAATAATTGCTTCATATATAAAATTTGCTATTCTACTTACTAAAAATAAGATTAAAATATATGGTTTTTGTTTCATTTTGTTGTAAGTTTTATAGCATATACGTTGTTAATATCATTATGATTTAGATTTTTGGTTAATGCATATTCAGTAGATTAAATGACTAAGCAAATCAATTGTTCGCCTCTAATGCTAGATCTAATGTAATTTTTTTATTATTTTTAATCTTGAGGAAGATTTTTCTGCATATGTGTGTGTACGAGCGTTATTGCTAGGGTCAATTTAGAACAAGATAAGCAGAAGAAGAATTCTTCTCTAGGTGTTTCTTTAAACTGCCCTGGGACAGACTATCTGTGGATCCGCACAAAAACATTACCCCCGTATACTCTGAACAAGGAATATATTGAATGTTATCACCTGCAATTTATCTTCAAATGACAGACATTCATTTTGGGGTGACCCCTCCCCCCGCACCGAAAAGAGAGTGACCATATGATGCCTGCAACAATCGAACCTGGTTTAGGGCTGAACAAGGTTATCTCTTTTAACCTTTTATTCTGCCCAAGAATCGGAAACACGTGGACCTCCAGGTAGCAAAGAGAATTGTTGGATTCTTATTCACTAGATCCATCAATTACTTTTTACTTTCTGGTATACGAAGTATACAAAGAGAAAGTATTGTAATCGTCAAAAAATTCGTACTCGAGATTTTGACGAATCTCCGCGTGTTAGACCTCCCTGAATCCGAAAAACACAATTTTGGAATTAGTCTATCTGTCTGTGAACACCATAACTTGAAAACTATTAGAGCTACGGGGATGAAATTTGGTATGTTATCTTCACACATAGTGTGTAGGTTCCTATCAAATTTTGGACAAAATCCGTCCATGGGAAGTCTGTCAGTCTGTCCGCGTTCATGCGAACTCTATAACTCACAAACTTAAACAGCTAGATGGTTAAAATTTGGTGCACAGTTTTTTTCATCAGAAATGTAGGTCCGTATAAAAGTTTGGGCCAAATCCGTCAAAAGGTTGGCCGTCTGTCGGTCTGTATAATCGCATACTTTTGAACGCCAAAACTTCTTAACAAAATTACTTAGATAAATGAAATTTCGTATGTTGTCTTAAAACCCTAATTGTAGATTTGTCTCCAATTTTCGTTTAAATCGGTACAAAAAAGGCGTTGAAACGGTTTTTTTCTCCATTCTACGCAAAAAAAACCAGCGGGAGTGGCCTCCCCTAAACTTTTTCCTATACTTCTCCAAAAAGGTTGTGTTTCCCCTCCACCCCCGCGTGGATAAAAAAATTCGAACCTACTGTAACCCAGAATCCAATGATTATCAGAAGGTTTTTCATTGTATACTATAGTGATTGTAAAATATTTAGGTGAAGAATCATATTCAAAGAGATAAAAACACACACTGAGTGTGCCGATAAAAACACACAGTGCTTCCGTTCTTGCCGCTCAAGCACAAAGTGGCGTAATCCTTCTGCGTGCACAGAGATTGCTACCAGTACCCATTCGCATGGAGAATCGGATTTAAAAAATTGAATATTCAATTTGAACGCCTTTTGTTTAACCGATCGGAACGAAATTTGGGCACAGATCTATGATTAATGTTAGCATCCGTGATACCAAGTTTTATTTATCTAAGCCAAAGGGCTTATGAAATATAATTTTTACAAGTATGCGATTATACAGACCTATAGACAGTCAACCTTTTGTTGGATTTGACCTAAAATTTTATACGGACCTACATTCATGATGATAAAACTGTGTACCAAATTTTATCCATCTAACTATTCAAGTTTTTGAGTTATAGTGTTCGCATGACCGCGGAGAGACAGACAGACTTCCCATAGATGGATTTTGTCCAAAATTGGATAGAAACCTACAAATTATGTGTAAAGTTCACATACCAAATTTTATTCCCGTAGTTCTAATAGTTTTCAAGTTATCATGTTCACAGACAGACAGACATGATTCCAAAATTGTGTTTTTCGGACTCCTGGAGGTCTAAAACGCGGAGATTCGTCAAAATCTAGAGTTCGAATTTTTTGACGATTACAGTACTTTCTCTTTGCATGCTACGAAAGAACAGCGGAAATAAGAAATCTACATTGAAGTCAATGACCAAAGAAAGCAATATTTTCTTATAACTTCAACAGCGGTAAAAACACGTGAATGAAGGGTTTGATGAAACAATAAATCTGATTTTATAACCATAGAAAACACTGTTACAAATTGCGTTTAAAATGAATTCCGAAGCGTTTGCTTAAAAAAGTCAAATAGAAAAATTAGAATAAATTTAAAAATAAAAAATATTTTAACTTAAACTTTAAACAAAAACATTTATTTAAAAACAATAAAATTTAGAAAATAAAATTTGAATAATAAAATTTAAGAAATAAAATATAAGCAATAAAATTTAAACATTGTTTAAGCCGCGCGCAATTGCAGCTGCAAGCAAAAAACAAAGAACAATGGAAATCAATATCATACAGAGAAAGCCAAAAAACAAAGATAAACTCAGAGGGAATCTAAAAAACAAACATGGAATCCATTCTAGTCCATTTTTTCAAGGGCTAAGGACTTTATTCGAAATGGATTCAAAATAATAATTGGGAAATTTTTCTGTAAGAAGCTTGCATTACGCCAAGTATAGCTTCTCTTAGCCCGAAATTTTCCGACAAAAGACAAAGGAGGTCTGTACATCAAAAAGTATTATTTCAAAAGAAAGAGGAAAAGCAAAACACATACATAAAAACTCTAATAAGATTGATTTAAAAATATCAGCCATCTGGCTTTTTTAAAGGTAGCCATCATAAATATAAACTTATCCAATGCCCAGAATAGAGAAAAAAGAGAAAAAAAAATATTCACACGTAACACAAACCCACGCTAACTTTCTTTTAGCAAAACGAATCAGCTTATTTTTTAAAAAAGAAACACTAGTTCCGTGGGCCATCTATATTCGAAAAAGCAAAACAGAAGAAGTAAAAATAGGAATTTTTTTAGGGAATGGAACTATTTAAATAGATTAATAAAGCCCTTAGTTTCCATCTATGCCCCAATGAATGTGATTTTTTAGATTGTATATTCCAGTCTGCTTTCAAGGAAAAGACATTTAATGCTGTGAATATTAAAAGGGAAATGGTTGCCATTGAGAGTCTTTAAAAAACATTGGAAGCCATTACAAATCATTTCTATTATTGCATATTTTTTTAATTCTGTTAGCTTGACTAAAAATTACGTTTCTAAAAACTCTAGAAACTATATTAGAATGATAATCACAAAAAAAATTTACTTTTAATTCTGTTAGCTTGACTAATTACAATTAAAGAAAAAAATTGTACAACAATTAAATTGGTATCATTAAAAATATAATTTTTTGATCTTTAAGGTGATGTAAAAATAATTTTCTTACCATAAGTTTTTCAGAAATTATTGGCGAAAAACGTCTAAAAATAGCTTAATTTTCGTTATTTAATTAAATAAATGAAAATCTAAATTGAATTTTAAAATAATTTTTACGGCGTTAGCTCCCTGTTGTGCTAATCCATCACTCTGCCAAATCACAGATACCTTCCTTTTTATATATAGATTCTAATCTTTCATGACTTTAAATTTAAAGAACCCAACCTTGTCTCAGATTGGTCGACGTAAAATGTGCTCAAATTGCATAATTATATACAAACATATGTAAATTTGGCGATTATTACGAATCTGTAATTCTGTTTCCCTAACATGTTAGTCTTATGGTAGGAAAGAGAGATTTACAGAGATTTTTAGTGGTTTCGTTGCCAACGAACCCCTATCATGGCGACCTGGCGACAAATTTGAAAAAAAAATTGAATTTTCTAGAAAATTCAAGAATTATGCCCTATCTGTGTAGAAAACCGAGATTTGAAGAATCTTCTGGAGAATTCCATGTGACGGCACGTCTTGTCGGAAAGCTATACAAAGCCGGAGGTGCTAAAACGAGATAATATCTCTTTGGAGTTTTATTCGCAGTGCGAATTGGTCAGCTGTTAGACTCTGACCGGTATTGATAGTGCTGTTTCTGTTATCATTAGTGATTTGCTGCCTGCTTGTGTTGCTAATATGTATAAGTGCTATTTTTCTTGTTACATGCATGTGCTTCGTGTTTAATGAAAGATTCGTAGAATAATGCCTCATTTTCCATTATCCAGCCTGTTGGATTACTTTCACCGTACACTCACCAAACGATTTTCATAAAAATATAAATAGTTATGTGATATTTTAATTCCGTATGATAGATCTGAAAATTGCAAGCTTCTTTGAACCATTTTGTAAAAAATTACTTTGAGCTCCGTCAGTCCTCTAGTTGATTTCTAGAGGTTTAAAGCAGTTTTGGTTCCAAAACATTCAAAATTTATATATTTTTTTCCTAATAGGAAGGAAACAAAAACGGGTTTAAAATTTTGGAATAGAAAGTTTAAGGCTGCGTTTCAGAAAACATAGAAGTCTCTGAATGTTGTATGCTAATAATTTTAGAAAACTCTTGTCAGAAAATGTATCTTGGTTAATGAAAAAATCAGTAGAAATGTACATGATTTTTGTTCTCTCTTGAAAATATCAATAACTAGCAGCTTCCGTTTGATGTTAGGAAAATTCTTTATAATTTCCCGTAGATTCAATTTGTTTCATCATGTACCTTTAAAATTCTCGCATTCCCAAGGAAGTCAATTCATGCTTAAATGATGCATGTCGAATGCACCGCGCCAACTTAATTTTACAATATATTGTGCATCGTCAATATATTGTGCTGGAGGAAAAAGGACGGGACGCAATAGCACTGCGTAAGACAACATATTAATACTATATGATGCGCACAATTACATTGGCACGTGACTTAATCTCATTATCTCAGCAGAGATATGGGTTCTCTATCAGATCAATCTACTCTGCATATTATGCGTTAGAATATTTAACAAAGAGTTTTTCCAAATAGAATTAATTTGCAGCTTATTTTAAAGAGTTACGTTAAAGATAACTAAAAATAATTCTTCTGTGATTTTTAATCATTCGACAACAGATGATGAAAATCATCTTCTAAGCAAATGATAATAGTTCATACGAAACTTAACCAATGCGAATTTTTTTTGTGTGTGTTCCAGAAAGTTTCTTTAAATATTTAAATTTTAGTACAATACAAAAATTTATATTTTAATGAAAGTTTATAATTTAAGCGGTCATTTTGAGACTTTAGATGTAAAAAGCAGCGGTGGGAAAAATCTCATAATCTTCCAACAATTCTAACCAATTCCTCATACAACGCCTTGATTTGTTCCAAAATTATACAAACCAACATCCATATTCATACATAAAATCAGAGACAGT
>BGPR01001901.1:20330-54086 GCA_013235015.1 Araneus ventricosus | reverse complement strand
AGCACACACACAGAGAGTTCTAAACGACAGCATCTCTAGGACAAAAATCAGACAACTCATCCACTTCATCGCGGAGAACGGAGTCCTTTTTCCACAAGACGGTGACAACGACGAGCATCAGAGTCAATACGGCCGCCGGAGGTCCTCGTCTCCTTTCCGCTCCTACAGGATAAAGCATCACTCTCAAACAATGTGAACTATATAAGGATAAAACCACCAATAAAAACATTCATTCGATCTATCACCCGTGGCGGCAACTTGGCAGAAGAGAAGAGCGGAAGAAACCGAAGAACAACGAAATAGTCGATTGTCATACATGGCACAACGTAGCCAGGAGAGAAGAGCCGGAGAAAACAGAAGGGCAAAGAAATAGCAGATTGGTCAGACAAGACGTGTCACGTGACCTCAGGGAATAACGCATTATTCGAGATAGCCCGTGCAACGCCGGGCCATACAGCTAGTTTAACTATAAAATTAGTTGACTATCATGCACACTACTGCTTTTTTATATAATTCCTATTTTAAACAGTTGAACAGAAATAAAAATTTAATCTTTCCACAAAAAGCTGGGTGGGTGCACCCGCCCCCTTTGAATACGGTAGCACTCATTGAAACTTCTAAAATTCAGGAGTGGCATTAGAGTCCGTCCGACGGGGGGGGACACGGTCTACTCTTTGAACACATGACAACTGCTCGTGTGGAGAAAAAGGAGATCCAATGCACTATGCCACAAAATGTCGGTTTATACTCTACTGGCATTTCCAAACTCCTACAGTGCTACTTAAATTACAGTGGTTGAAAAATTGTCAAAAATCCGACTTCGACTCCTAATGCGCTTCATATGTGATGAGAACAATCTCATTGTAGAGGATAATCATTGAGCACTCATCCACCCAGACTGACGCACACTTCCGGCAACTTATGACTCTTTTTTTACTTTTTTCCTCTACGTATTTTAATTTTTTTCCCATATTGTTTTGTTTCCCATGTCGTTCTTCTGTTTGTTTCTTGTCCAGTGTATGTTTCTTTTTTCATTATTATTTGTTTTAGTCCCTGTTAAATGTTTTTGTCCTTTCTAAAAAAATAAATTCACCTCCATCCATCCAAACCGGAAAGGAGCCAAATGGCTCTAAACACGGGGATGCAGGTGGTGCAATGTAATGTAATGTACAGGGGGAGAGGAGTAATGAAGACTCTCTCAAATTTTCGCCAGATCTTTATTTATCTACTAGTTGAATAGCCCGTCGTGTGAACGGCATACAAATTTTTGCCCAAACACCCCACTGGCACCCCCTGCTTATATTGCCATGTCGTTAAGAAACAGCTGTTTTCGTGGATCCTGTACAATACTTTTTTCAACTGGTAAAGTTTAAAGCAGAATACAAAATCCTTTATTGTTTCAGGCGAAAAAAATTTAAATTAAATATACTGCGACACTAAAAATTATAGTTGAACTTTAATGTATCAATCTTGCAATAAGTGTTGACCTTATTGAATGACAGTTCGATCACGCCCATATTATGAAAATCGTTCTGTTGAATTATGAAGTTGCTTAGATAAACAAATACAACATGACGAGATTTTCTTACTTGTATCTATTTTTCTACTTTTCCATATTTCTTATCTTACGGCTGCCGCTGGTTATCTCAAGATATCTCTTTTGAGCTTTATTGGATTATGATATAAAATAAAATAATATTTGAATAGTCGAAAAAAAATTTGCAGTTATTTATCTTACATTTCCGTATAGTAAATATTAATATATTAGTTCGAAGATAAAAAAAAAATAGGAGGGAAGGGGATTATTCTTAAGGAAAAAAGTAATTAATACAATTTAACAGCAATAATTTTTTTCTTTTGTCAAAAATAAACAATATCAAAATTATTTTTGTTTTTATCAGCATTTATTATATTTTATCGACCCGTTTTTATTAAATTGTTCATAAATTAATTGTGAAGCTTTAATAGTAAGATTTTCATGCTTTTCTTAACAAGCAAACAAACAACAGTATTTAAACTATTTTTGATTTTTGTAACTATCTATTTTGTTTAATTATACTATAATATTTATTTATTTCCTTATGGTGCTGTTTTTTCTTGAGTCGGTTGATTATTATCTCAGTTTTTATCGAATCAATTATTTGTTGTTCCAAAACCATTTTTTTCTGCTTAAAAGAACATTAAATAAATAATGGTTGAAAGGAATTTTAGGTGGGTTTATTTGATAAATTTGTTTATTTTTAATTTTAAAAAGAGATAAGAAACTTTTTTTCAGATTAAGAAATAAAACCAAAGGGTAAGAACTGAATTGTTTCGAAATAAGTTATGCATCAACCTAAAGCATATACTCATTATTTTACTATTGGTGATTTAAACTTGAGAAATATTTTCAAGTTCAAAAAACCATCATCAATCATTTAAACAATTCTTCACGCTGTTCATGAAAATTAAGGCGTTTATTATTTTTCGTAACTATTATACTAAAAACTAAAATTTGCTTAATCAAATTGATTCTGAAGCGAAATCAAACTTCTTCGGTAAACACACATTATTCTTCATTTTTATAATCCTTCCTTCCTGCATCTGGCAATATACAAATTGAAGTGGCTAAAACATATCGTCTGCTTGTCTTTGAATGTGATGAGAATTCAGCTTGTAACGTTGATTTCAGAATATTTCATTCTTAGTTGAAATTAATAAAATGTTTTCATTCTAGAGAGATGCAGTGTTATGAACCTACCAAAATTTTAAATGACAGAGACTTATTGATATCATTCGTGAAATTATTTTTCCTTCTAATACTTTTATGTCTCAATTTCTTTATCTACTCGACATAAAAATGGTATTCTACGAAAAATAGTTCACTGTTTTCTGCTTATTTAATTTCTACTTTATGATATTGTTCAAAAAGATTTCGAATTATTTCAGGTTTCATTGATTTTTTTTATTTTGTACAAGCTGCTAAAAGTACAAATATCAAATAGAGAGGAGATTGTATAAACAGTAAATAGAAGTTTTCAATAAAAATCATATGACGAGCAAAAACGATTAATTTAAAACTTTCGTTTCCAACTTAACTTTATCAACTGATCGAGTCAACTTATCATAATTTGTGAAGAAAATTGAGAAAATACCTTTAGTTTCGAAGATGAATACAGACAAACAAACTATGCATAAAAGGAATGTGAAGTGAAAAATAGAATTAAATATGTATGGAACACATTTAAAGTAAGCAGGTGAAAGCCCATTTTATTATTTAATTCACACAATGTAATTGACTGAAATAAAAATTGCTAAGCGATGCAAAAATTTTATTAAATGATATTAAATCAGCAGCAATTAAAGCGTTTTTTACTTCATATCACAAAAATACAAAGCTGAAAGATAATTGAGGGTGAAAATAAATATTAATATAATTAATTTTTTATTATGATTTTGTTAGTGACTAGAAAGTTTTTTTAATAAAAAAAATATTTTGATCAAGGCAAACATCATGTATAATTTGCTTATATTTGGTCTTATTTTCTTCTTTATTATGGTCGAATAACCAATTCATTTGAGATTATAAATAATTTTCTCAGTTAGCACTAATGATTAAACTGTTGCTTTGCATTTACAGTAAAACTTCCATTAATTGACCAGTTTCCGTTATCCGTCATCGTCTAGAAAGTAAAAAGTAACGTAGGTTTATAATATTACAATACATTTTCAGTGCTTTACTACTCTTAGACTGAAGATTATATTGATCGTTTTGCAAACTTAAATACAACATATATGTATTATTAACTTTTAAAGAATTTTATTTTCATTTTTGTCCCAAGACAACTGTGAAATCAAGTTACTTTACATCTGCATTAAGAGATTTCTGTTATCCGTCTATTCGGTTATCCGTTACATCCCTGGTCCGGACAATGACGGTTAATCGAAGTTTCACTGCAATTACAAACCAGTATTCACTAAAAGTTTTTTAAAAATGATATAATATAGAAAAAGGAGATAAATGAAAATAATAGAATTTCGGAAAAATAGATAAACTCAACTAGAAAGAATCGTTTTCGATTTTCTTTATAAATACATCAACTTCTCTTCCAAGTGACTTACACTCAGAAAAGGTTTTTAAGTAAGTTTTTTTTTATTTATTGAGCCCTATTTTAATATAGCCAGATGGCTGATAATTTTAATCAATGTTATTAGCGTTTTGATGTGTGTGTGTTTTCCTCTTTCTTTTGAAAATATGCTTTTTAATGTACAGATCTCCTTTGTCGTTTGTTTGGGAAATTTCGGGCTAAGAGAAGCTACGTTTGGCGTAATGCTAGCTTCTTACAGAAAAATTTCCCAATTAGTATTTTGAATCCATTTCGAATCAAGTTCTTAGCTCTTGAAAAAATGGACTTGAATGGATTCCTTGTTTGTTTTGGTTTTATTTGATGACCTCTGAGTTTATTTATTTATGTTTTTTTTTGCTGAGTGTAATCTTATCTTTCTGAGTGTAATCAAGATCATACAAAGATATCTTTGTATGATCTTGATTACACTCAGAAAGATATTCGTTGTCTAGCTTTGATCAACAAACTTCCTTTAAATTCATACTAATAGAAGAGAAAAGGATTTTTTTTAAGTGATCTATTCTCATTTGTTATCTTTGCAAAGATTGCGACTATCAATTACTAAATAACTTAAATAACTTCCATACATTTAATTGAATTAAAATAAAGTATCAAGTCCTAGAAACGTACTTTTTGAAGCATAACCCATCTAATGTCTTCAGCACAATTTTCAAGTAGAAGTAACAAGAAATCAGTAGTCTGTTTAAATTTTATATTTCCAATATCTGACTATATTTTGATGACAATATATTGCGAAATATTTATTATCTTAAAAATATGCTCTTAAATTGGATTTATATATTTCTCAATTCCTCGTGTTTTAATTTTTTAACCTAAAATAAAATAAAAAAAATTATAGCTATCTATCTTGGAAAAAGAGTCAAAAACTGCTGTAGAAGTTCAGTGTCTTGAATACATTTTTTATGCATTTCAGAAAGAGTCCGATTTGGTATAATCTTCAGTTTAAAAATTCTTTGGGGAAAACAGTTAGGAACATTTTTCTTCCATACATGAATTAACACCTCAAACATTTTTTAAAAAAAATTTTATAAAATGGAGATACAAAACTATTTATAACAAATTTGCTCTTCAAGACAAAAAAAAAAGGGGGGGGGGCGGGGATTTTTTAAAAAAATGAAAACAAGCATAGATTATATTTGATTTGAATATTTATTATTCACACTTCATAATATTTCTGTATTTGGCATTAAATCAATTCTTTCTAAAGCTTTATGCCTCTCTAATGTTATTAGAAAATAATGGAAACTAGGGGGTTACACCCCCTGCTCGCTCCGCTCCCCAACTCCTAAGAATTATGATCAATTAAGATGTAATTAATAGATTAACTATACTAATTATAAAGTTGCATAATGTAGCAACTATAAAATGCAATTATTGTTAATAAAAATGTATTTATAATTATTAAAAATGCGCAAGATTATATTATTTTAAAATCTATTGACTGGCGAGACGAACTGTGAATGTACGTATGTGTAATGCTTTCACAGGGCCTCCAAAAAATTCAGCGCCAAGAATCCGCCCCTGAGTGTGTGATAAAATGAAACGCTTCAGATAGGCTTTGAAGTTTCCATATCCACTTTAAAACTGAGTAAGTTTAAAATTAGGAACAAAATTATTAGTTTTTAAACGTCTATGAATAGAGGGAATAATTTCTTTGGTGGACTTCGCAGTATTGGATGTTTGATAGGGATAGGAAAAACCAACCGAAACCCGGTTTTTTTTTGTCGGTTAACCGTTTTTTTTTCAGTTATTTTTTTGTTTCGGTTAACCGGTTTTTTCGGTTATTTTTTGTCTCGGTTATAACCGGTTATTTTTTAAAATCCAATAACCGGGTAAAAAAACCGGATGGGAAGATAGCTCGATTTTAGGTTCTATTAGACTAAAATTTAGCAAATTATGAAGCTTTGAATTTCATCATCTTAGGTCAATCAACGACAACCGCTTCCTCGAGGCGTCTGTTGGTTGGCGGATTACTGAAAGAGTCTTTATGAACAAATAAATATTGTAAATATTGGCCGATGGATTGATTTCCTGTAAAAGCAATATTAAAAAAAAAAAAAATTGGCTACAAAATTTTGACTTTGTTTTCTTATAAAAAAAAAACAAACGAAAACGGTTATTTTGAGCGGTTATAACCGCTAGGTTAAACCGGAGGTGAAAAAAACCTGTATAACCGAAAACCTGTTATTTTCGCATTAACTGCCATTCCTAATGTTTGATATAAACGATTCTAGTCTGATATAACATCTTCCTTAAAACCCATTAAGGCCCAAATTAATTTAAAAGCGTATATTTCAATAAATTTCTATTAAAGTGGGGTTAAAACACCAAGATTAAGTAACTGTGAAGTAAAATTAAATTCGGAGAATTTTATTTTATTTTATTTTTTTAGAATTTTTTTTAAAAAATCGGTTGAAAATCATTTTAAAAAACTTTCTTTTTTGCATAAATTTTAAAGATTTTTAAAATATAGTAAAATATTAAAAAAGAAAAACCACTTTCTAACTCCTTGCATTGCCTCAAAAATAAATCAAAGGAAAAATTTTTTAAAAGTTCAAAATAGCGACATTTTGGCTTCAAAATCTGGCTAACTAGTTGCATATGCCTGTTGAAAACTGTTGAGGACTTTGGGAATACCTATCAACTTGCTAGACAAAGCAAAAAACAAACAATAGAGTACATTCAGTTCAGCCACGGCAGTGACTGAACCACGAGAACTATCTCCGCCGAATTGCCTAGTTTACGGCGGCTGGTTACGCTAGGAAAGATCCATTTCGAATAGGAGGAATCCAACGGAAGCCGGAGTTTTTTTTATTCTTGGCGCCAGTTTGCGGCGGAACACATTTGAATGAACTTCTACTCACTAGAAATGGATTCTTCCTACGATAACCTGTTTCTATAGCGACCGCCGTGAACTAGATAATTTGGCGGCGACAGTTCTCTTGGCTGACAGACCAGGGTTGTCATATTGGCCTTTTTAAAGCCAAATTATGGAAATTTGGAGTTTTTTCAAAGCCCTTGGACTTAGGAATTTTCATTTGGCCTTAAATTCATTTTTGGCCTTATTTTCGTTAATGATTTTTAGAACAATTTTTAATTACTTATTCTATTGTTTTTTAATAGAAGTTCTATCCAACATTTGGCCAAATGGCATAGAGTAAGAGATAATACAGGAATGAATATTTTTAACAAACTTAAAAGTCCCTCAGTATCTTACTGGATTCACCTGCAATGGATTCCTTCTCATGTCAACAAGTGCAGATGCACTTGCTAAAGCAGGTGCTGATGATGCTTCAGTGCCTTCTGCACCTCTCACCTACTTGGAGCTGTTCTCTAGAGCTAAAAGCAGGAATAAAACTATCTGGCTCATTCCACCGGTGCATCACTGGTATCAGGGTTCTCGACCAGGTGGCTGTCTATCAATTGACTGCAGCAGACGCGACCAGACAACTCTTACTCGCTTCCTTAGTGGGCATATCAGAAGTTTGACTTTCTCTGATAATTCTAAGTGTTTTGAGATCTGCCCAAAATGTACTACAGAACAGGCCACACCTGATCATATTCTTGCATGCCTGGGACTTTTCCATCAAGATCTTGTTTCTAATCCTCTACTGACTTTGGATTTCTTCAGGGTACATAGGCTCATGGATTTGATATAGATCTGCTGATCTTCGGGGATCATCATCAACAACATTTTTTTAATAAATTTTTCATATTATACGTTTCAAATGATATATAATGATCTGTCAAACGAAATAGCTCCTGAATAGAACAAGGATCTTTTAAATTTCTTTCACTTAAATTTTAGTTTAATAATAGAACATTGAACCAAGTGGGATTCGTTTTCATGAAGGATAGCTGTTTTTCTAATAGCAAATGAGGTTTTCAGTCAATTTGTCAAATTTGGCCTTATTTTTAAGAAATTTTGGTCTTATTTTGCTATTTAGATCTAGCAACCCCGGGACAGACAGTAACTGCCCTATAAATAGGACGCTGGACGTAAAAGGTTTTTGTGATAGTCATAGGGATCTAAAATCGGTTCGTTTTGTTCCTTCTTTTGTGAGACAATCAGCAAGCTTAATTCTATAAATTTAAGTTTGACCTCGAGAAAAGCAACTCGAAGTGAAAATCCAAACAAAGTAAAATGAAAGAATAGGCATAGGTTGTTTCATGATATTTTTGAAACAGTGAAGTTTCACAATCCTGCTATTTTTCTTAGGTTTTATTATAAAAGGATTAAAAAGTCATCTATCTGAATCAATTCCATTATTCAATGAAAAACTCAATCACTAAAATTTGCCTCCACTTTCTTATTGCTTTTGAATTTCGTTTTATTTAAGACTGGACATTTTCGAAGTCATTTTTTATTTTGTTTATTAATTTTTGGATATATACCTTAACTATACCTCACAACATGGAACGAAATACATTAAACAAAAGTAGGCAAAAAGCTGAAAACATTTAATGAAATTATTTAAAAATATAAAAAAGACTTTTTATTCATAAACTAGGTTAAGTGCAATTATGGGAATAATGGGTCTGTGTTAACAATTAAAATAACCAAATTTTAAAAACGATCAAGAGTACTAAAACTAAATCCTGAACATTTCACCTACATTTATATCTAGTTTAAATTTTTTTAGAAAATTGATAATGAATGTGCTTTAAAATCTAAATCATCAATTTTTTCAATTAAAATTCAGTAAACTAAAGATGAGAAATCAAATATTTATTACTAGAAAATTTAAACTAAATAAAAATTATCTATTTTATAACACACAGCAGTTAGAAAGTTTAGTTCTAAAAAATCTCAATTGATTTTCTCTCGAATTCAGCAAAAAGATTGGTAAAATATACACTAAAACTTAATCTTGAAGACAATAAAAAGTGACGTTCTCTAATTTTTATCATATGTTTGTAAAGTTCCAGTCACAAACTGATGAAATAATATAGTTCATTTCAAGTTTATTGGTCTTGATTTTGAAGTGACCAATAAAAAATACAAGTCTGTCCAAAATGATTGAATCTTGAAAATTATATTCGACTGTTAGAAAAAACACAAAAGAAATCAAATCTGAATTCTTTCACTGCAATGTTCCTAAAACTTTTTTGGAGAAACAGAAGATCAAATTTTAGTTCTTAGAAGACATGATTCTTTAAGCACGAATTTATAAAGTCCATTCTTTCTCGAATCTTCTTAATGGAAGGGTGATTGGCACCTAATTTTAATATTAATGCACTTAAGTCTTCTGTATAGATAGCAAGAGCTTCGCGAACCTTTTTTTGTGAAAACAGTATTTCTGCAATGATAGATCGTGTTCGCAAGGTATCAAGATGGTTTGGTTCTAGTAATTTGAATTGAAGGTACTCATTTTTCCTGAGGAGTATCAAAGCCCTTTCTTTTTCTCCGATGAAAATGACAGTGGCAGCGAATTCTGTTGTTGTCGCCATCGTTTCCTGATGATCCCAACCGAATATATTTCCCTTTGCTTCAAAAATAATTCTTAACAATTTTTGAGATTCATAATACTTCTTTTGTTCTCGCAGTATAATAGCAATGTTGGTCAAAATTCTGAAAGTCCAAGGACTGATTTCATAGTATTCTGTAAGGGTCTTAAAAATTTCTTCATTTACTTTCAGAGCCATTTCAAGCTTGTTTTCTTTGTATAATAATTCAGCCATACGGTGTAGAGTTTCTAATGTCTCTCTGTGATTCAATCCGAGTACCTCTCTTTGCTTCCCTGACACTTCCTCGTAGATATTTAGCGCTTGCTGTACCTGTCCTGTATTTTCCAAAGCTATTGCGATGAGGCATTTAACTCTCAGAGTTTCTCTTTTTCTGTCTCCAACAGTACTTCGTAGGGTTTCGTAAACTTTTTGTGCCAAACTTAAAGCTCTGTTATAATCACGCAATCGTACAAGCAACGAGGCGAGTCTTTCCTGAATGTCCAAAACTGCTGGATCATCCTGGTTAAAAATGTTAATTCGTTTCTGTAAAACTGCTTCGTACAATTTGAATGATTTTTCATAATTTTCGTGTCTGTAAAACATTTCGGCCATTTTTAGTGGAATGAACACCTCGGCTTGGAAGATTTCGTTTAATTCATCGATATCTGGATGGTCGTTGACAATAGCAACAGCGGTCAGAGTTCCGGCTTGTAGATTTTTGGCTCTGAGCACTGCTTTCGCCACATCCATATCTTCTATAGCTTTCAAATCTTGCAGACTCGAACAGTCCTTGTTTTCAATTTTACGGAAAATATTCTTCAGGAATTCTAAGATGGCGACAACATCTCTGTCCGTCGAGTAATGAAGAGGAGATTTACCCGAATCACTCATGGCTTCGAAGACTGCACCGTTACGTAGCAGATCTTGGACGATGCCTAAGTGGGAGAACTTGGCAGCGTAATGTAAAGACGTCCAACCGTTTTTACTTCGTAAATTCAGATTCGCATTGTACTTCAGCAAAATGTTCACAACTCTTTCATAGCCTTTCCAAACAGCATAGTGAATAGGAGCAGTATTTTCTGCATTCTTTACGTTAACGAAGTTGAACTTCAAAACATCCAAGCCCGTACTGAGAATGCCTTCTAATTTGAAACGATTATCACTTTTCACAGCTGAAAACATATTTGAGGCAAACAGCAGAGAGATTTTAACACACGTATTCCACAATTTCGTAACTTTTAGCGGCGTTTTATTGTTCTTGTTACGCGCGTCGTAGAAGGCACCTATCTCAAGTAGAGCGAGCAAAGCTTCTAAATTGCCCGCTTCAGCTGCTACGTGAAGAGGCGTGGCGCCATCTACGTCGACAGCATTCACATCCGCGCCTCTTTCAGAAAGAAACTTGAAGATCTCGGAATGATTTCCAGCGGCTGCGTAGTGCATTAAAGTCCAGTCGTTTTCTCCTCTTTCATCCACAGCAACACCAAGGTTCAAAAAATATTCCAAGACATCCCTATATCCTTCTTTTGCAGCAATATGTATAGGTTTCGCACCCGATGAATCTTTAGAGTTGATGTCGGCTTTCTTATCAGTCAAGGACTTGATGATTTCTAAAGAGCCAGAAGACGCAGCGACATGCAGCAAACTACTGTCTTTTTGGCCGTTAATGTTGTGGATGTCAGGCTTTTCCAACAGTAGTTCCACAATATCTGAACGCCTTGTCTCAATTGCTAATTCGATGGAGGTTTTTCCTTTGGCATCTTTGATGAGATAGTCGGCGCCAAATTTCAATAAGATCTCCACCATTTTTGAGCTTCCCTTTTCAATGGCTAGAAGAAGAGGAAGTTCTCCATATTTTGATGACACATCAGGATCGGCACCTTTCGATAACAATAAATAGGCAATTTCACATTGATTCATCTTTACTGCCACTAGAAGAGGTGTTTCATCAATAACATTCAATTCGTCTTTTTTACCCTTTTCTAAGATTTTCTTCACAACACTAACGTGACCGAGTCTCACAGCCCTGTGAAGAGAATATTCGTCGTTTTTTGAACAAGCAGCCAGGATATTCGGGTTTCGAGATAAGAAAAAATCTACAATGTCTTCATGTCCCTGTGTAACCGAGGATAGAAAAAGTGTTCTTTCTTTTGTAGCACTCAGGTTTGCTCTATTTTTGATCAAAAGCTCGAGAATTGTTTTGTTATTTGAATTGACTGCATGTTCTAAAGCAGTACATCCTTTTTCGTCTTCCGCGTTAATATCAGATCCATTGTCTAATAAGAAACTTACTGCTTCTACACGACCTCCGAGAGTAGCCAAGAGCAAGGCCGTCGAACCAGATTTAGTTCTAATATCCACAGGACAGCCTTTCTGGATGCAATAATTAATAAAGTTGACATCTCCATAAAAAGCTCCGAAATGGAAAGGACTCACATCATTAGCATGAGAGAAATCAATGACAACTTCTTCCTTTATTAGGAAGTCTGTCATGCCGTTCCTAACAATTATTTCTAAAGGAAAGGTACCTGTATTATTTTTTATTAGAATGTCAGCTTTCCTTTCTATAAGTAACTGAACCACTTCTTTGCGTACTTTCGAAGAACTCAAGTGGAGTGCTGTGTCGGCATTGCCGTTTTGAGCATTGATGTCAGCACCTCTGTCTAGCAGAAATTTAACTATGTCCGTCTGCCCTTCCTCTGCCGCAAGGCGAAGAGCGGCAGAGGCAAGCAGTAGTTTAATATCCATTCCACTGTCGAATAACAACTCCACAATAGCCAAGTTGCCTTTACAAGCTGCTGTCTGCAAGGCCTGGATTTTGGAATTCGTATCGGCGCCATTCAGAAGTGCTTCGAAAAGTTCACAATGATTGAGAGAAGCAGCGATATACAGAGGAATGGTGCCGTCTCCCGAAGGACGTGCGATATCTGCTCCTTTCTCCATCAAAAGTTTCGAAGCAGCGAAGCATCCATTCCCGACTGCAAAATGTAAAGGAGCACTGCCATTTATATACGTAGCATTTACTTCTGCTCCATGCTGCAACAGAATGTCAATTGTTGGTGCATCGCCGAAGTGAGCAGCTGAGTGCAGTGGTGTTAACCCTTGCACAGTTTTTGCATTCACGTCAGCTCCATTTTTGATTAAAGATTTAACTACTTCAAAATGACCTCCTTTCGCAGCATAATGCAAAGGCACAAAATCCATGTCGGATTTGAAGTTGACATTTGCTTTCTTTTCGAGCAGACTATCGACTAATTTTAAATGCCCTTTTGCAGCTGCCAGATGCAAAGCCGTAAACCCATAAAACGTTTGATTGGCATCCACATGAGTTTCGTTTTCCAAAAGAACACTGACAACGTTAAGATGATTATACAACACTGCGTAATGGAGAGGAGCGTATCCGTATTCATTCTTGATAAGTTTATTCGCCTTATGCTTTAAAAGCCGCCTAACGACACCTTTGTGTCCTGTTATAGATGCAAGGTGTAGAGGAGTTTCACCATAGATATTTTTACCGTCGACTGGCATCTTCCTTTCCTCTATCAAATATTTCACAGTTCTTTCATTTCCCGAAATAGCCGCAACATGTAAAACAGTTTGACGGCTATCATCTTCTGCATTTATGTCTAGGTTGAACGTGAGCAAAAATTTTAGGATTTCTGTATTTAGAGCCCTAGCAGCAAAGTGCAAGGCAGTGCATGATTTGACATCTCTGCCATAAATATCCACACCTTCACTCATAAAATCCTTTACTCGTTTTTTGTCAATTCCTTTTACCAAAGAAACGAAAAATTGCCTCTGTTTCTCGATTATTGATAAATCCATGTCATGAGATTTCCTAGACTTTTCTGGGTCGTTCTCCACTTTCTTGCCAAGTTCCTCCTGTAAAATATCCTCTACTTCAATAATCTTTTGTGCATTCAATAGAATGTTCGTGAAATTTTCTTCCAAGAGCATATCAACCAAAATATTATCATGCGCTAGATGATTTCGTAAATTCCTACCATAAGCCGTGGGGTAATAGCTATCTAAATAAAAATTTATATGAGTCATTTGGTTTTTCAAACCTTCTATTACAGACAATATATCTAATACTAACATTTCAATTAAAGTTTGGAATTTTAAGTTTTTTTCGCATGCCTGTAGTTTCTTGCCGGATAAGCTCTCTAAATTATGATTCTTTAAAACACTTTTCAGTAGCGAAATTTTAAGAGGCAACTGCTGTGCAAAGTCGGGCTTGAGAGTATAAACATTTTTGGCAAATGTATAAGGTTTTACTTTCTTGTGACTGTGAATCATATTCCTGAATTCCTTGATCCATTTAATATTACCTACGATATTGAAAACGAAATAATAAATATCAAGCAAAGCTTTCATTAATGAATTATCGCCTGCATCATATTCTAATTTATTCATTCTAGCGGCCAAAATGGGATGGAATTCATGTATGAAAGATTTTAAATCCATTTGTTCCCAGAGAGGATCCGTTGCATTTTGAAATTTATAGATGTCCTCCTTGATCATTGAATGATAAAAGTATCCATCAACCATATTTTCCATTCTGGAATTTCTCTCATTACTTAAGTAAATCATTTCTTCCTGAAAACTTTTTAACTTCAACTTCTTTTCCGCGATCATACTTAGAATTCTACGGAACCGTTCTTTCTCGCTTCGAGATTTACTTTCTATCACAGCTTCAACATCCGAAATTAGTTTAGCCATTTTAATTTTTTTTGCCTTGTCTGCCATTTTCATTTCATCCGGTAATTCTTGTAATAAGTCGTCACATTGTGGAAAAAGTTTCCACGTGCTGGCCGTATCCTGTTTTTTGATTCTGTTCAGCATCGCTTTGTTTTTTGTTAAACCGTTTTTAATGAAAACATCTTCCATTATTTCAGTGACTTTATCGATGTCAATTTTTCCATCAGTTACAAAATGTTCATTTTCAGTTAACAGCGAAGTGGAATCGGCATTCGACAGAACACGTGATAGGAATTTCCTTAACTCTTTCGCGTCACTAGGCAAAGAAGATTGTTGTGGGATTTCAGGCGACCTTGCATCAATAACATCGTGAAGTCTGCGAAACATTTGCTTTGAATAATTTATTTCTTTATCAAGCTCTACCTCAGCATTTAAAACCAGCTTTTCTAGCTGTAGGATTTCCTGTATGTTAATATTTTTGGCTTTTCCCAAAACATTCGTTAATAACGACACAGAAAAGTCATTTTGCTCAACAATTTTTTTCTTACTGTCGACATTTTCCGGATTGGTTTCTAAACTAAGCATAGTTAACATAACCACTAACGTCTTCCTGTTTAAAATATCAAGGATGACTGTACCGATTTTGGCGATATCAGCCTGTATGTTGACGAATAAGGTGTTGGCATTCTCTTCAGTCTCGCATCTCAAACAAAATGCTTCGAGATGAGACAAGGAGTTTCTCAGGTTCGTGATAATATCTGCCAAATTGTTTGGTAACATAGAAAGAAGAAAATCAGCAGTGGCATCCGATAGCTTCGATGACCGCTGTCGGTTAAAGTGTTCTCCCATGACTTGGAGCGCTCTGGTAATGAGAATATGGCCTTCTTTATTTCTAGGATCGACAGATAAAGCTATCTCCGCGTATTTCTTTATTTTCACTAAGGTAAATAAATCTCTCATCTGTGTAAAATCGTTATACAAGTCCTCGAAGAGTTTGTTTTTTTCTTTTTCTATAACTTCCTTTCGAATGATATTTTTATTATTATTAGGCACTTTACTGATGTCTATGGTTTTTAGTTCTTCCTTCACACACTCGAGACTGTTTGAAAACTTTTTCAGATGAGAGAGTAGTCTCTGCTTATTTAATATTGCAAGGTAAAATGACTCAGAGTGGAAAATGTACCATGGCCCAACGCGGAAAGCTTTGAAGCAAAACCGTATAAAAACGATCAAGCAGAATTCCATTTCCTCCCAAGGTAACCTGTCGTAAGTGAAATTTAATTGAGATTTTAAGGTATGGATATTTTTAGCAACGTATTTGGAGATAAATAAAAACTGTTCATCCAGTTCATTCTTATCGTCCCAATAATTTGTAACGATGAAAGCAATCTTTTCGAGAACATATTCAATCCGAAGCATTAGAAGATTTTTCGGATTGTTGGGAGGTTTTTCCTTAGAAGAACTGTCGTTAAAAAATCGAATATCAACTAGTTTCTTTTTAACGTATAATTCCATATCTTTCTTCAAAGGGACATTTCTAACCAATAGCTCATTGAATGCTTTTGAAAGGACATCGTCGAGTTCTTGAGTGTCCTTAAAATAAGAATTTGGCCACTTATAGATCAAAATTTCGAGAAGACTGGTCACATTGGAACGGATAGCATAATAGAAAGCATTGTGGGACTCATCATCTTCTTCTTCCGGTGAAAGATCACTTCTGTCAGTTCGAAAAGGTAAAAGGCAGTTCACATTTTGGTTTGAAAGTAAATACTCCAAGATTTTTCCCGCTGCAGCTTTACAAGCAAGAGTTATCAAGTTTATTTTACCAACGGATTCTAAAGCGGTTTGTTCATATTTTTGCATTACTTCAGAACTCTTAGAGGCAATGACGTAATTCAACAAACTATTCAAAGTTTTAAACATGTCCACATCATCAGATAGCACAGCATTCTTAATTTCACTAAGAAGCTGAATATAAAAATATTTGGCACTTACTGCATTCAGGTCGTTGTATTCCAGTAAAAGTTGCGCTTTAGACTTTGAAGAGAATGTAAAACTTTTGTGGAAATATCCAAGCAAATGCTCGAAAGTTCTGCTCGAAAAGTAACTCACGACACTCAAAACACCACCCATGATTATTCGCCTGCAATGCTGGAGCAATCGATTGAAACTATTCTTCAAAACAGGAAACAGTGGGAGAATGATCGATGTAATATGAATCCTTTTTGGAAAGAATTCTTCATTGTGAGATACTAACCGACAGAGATGATATGTCAAAGTGAAACCAAGATAACTTTTAGGGTTTATTTTAGTCGTCTTTGTCCGTGTCACAATCATCCAGTTACCGTTTATCAGCTGCTTCACAATGTGATAAGCAAAAGCAGATAAACTAACGAAATAATTCGTTCTTTATCTAATAAAGTAAAAAATCAATTTTAGATGTTATTCCTGTTTCACTTGCAACAAGATGATAGTTATTGGCTGGATATTACCTGTAAACTGAGAATTGCAAAAATTGTTCAAAATTCTCAACAAGGCAGACTATTTAACAAGAGCAATCAAATTTGGGATGTAGTTACTTCCTATGTGCTTAATAATAAAGGGTTTTTCAAAATTTCAATTAGATTTTTAATTAAAAATTAATTGAAATGCCAAAAGTCATGATAGAAAATTAGGTACATTATTTCATTCCATGAAAATGTTCAATAAATTTGAAGTTTTTTGGGTAAATATAAATAGAAATGACAAAGGTTAAAAATATAGGATTTGTTATTTTCAAATAATCGATACAAAAAAAGAAAAATACAGAAGAAACAGAAGAAGTAAACAATAGCGATAACAATGCACCTTTTGCGCGCCAAAGCAGCAGCATCAACAATATTGTCCATAAATTAACTAACGAATTATTCTACAATCAAACAACAACAAAAATCACGCTTAAATAATTAAACACATGAAAGAAAATAATTAGAATGGAAGAAATGGAAGAAAACTGGAATGGCGACCGTTTTCAAAGGCCACTTGCTATCGGAGTTTTAATATGGATAAATTTTCTGTCGAGGGAATGACTACATAGTCAAAAATTATACTCTCTGTGGCCTGAATTTTTTTTGAAGTTTAATTAATTCTTAATTTTTGATATCTTTTGTTAAATTATATATTAATTGCAATTGTTTAGCCGTCATTTTCTGCTAGCTCACAGGAAGTGAAATTGACGATTAAAATAACGTTGGGCCAAAGTTGAATTAAATTAAATCTACTGTTCACACATCTACCACATAGAATTATTTTAGATTAACTAAGATTACATTATACAACTCGCTAAGCATGGCGAGATTTGTCCGTCCCTGTGAGAGGGAAAAGCCACCTTCTCGCATGAAGTCTCAAGTCACTCTGCCTATCGCTCTTCTCCTGAAAGCGAAAGGTCCTTGCAGCGCCATCCAACGGCAGAAGGGCGAGACAAAATGTGATTGTCACAATTGTTATTTTCAAGCTATCTTTAAGCTACTTCAACCCAGTGGCATAGCTAAAGGGACGGCACTTCGAAAGGGGCGGTAAAATTAGACGCACAGGAAAATAATTTTATAACTAAGAAGACCAACGCTCAGTCGTTATATGCATAAAAAATAACAGTTAATTTGTATTTTTTGCCTTTTGTAGGTAAATTGTCGATGTGAAAGAAAAACTGGTGGTGGATGCGCGATTTCGCAACATATCATCAGAGAGTGTGGGCTGAAACAACGAATTACTTTACTAATAAAATGTTTTTTTCCTTGGAATTAATTAGTTTTTTATTTTGAGATTTGTGTGCCCTATGCAACTTGTAAAGGAAGGGCGGTATTTCACAAATTCGCCCCGGGCGTCGGAAGTTGCAGCTACGCCACTGCTTCAACCGAAGAAAAATACTTTATAAATTATCATTAAAAAATATGACTGGAGGCTGTCTTTTTCAAACAGCCGTGATGTTAAAGGCTTAGGAATACTTTACCCGCGTGACTCTTTTGTTTCTCGAATTTTCTAGGTTTCTCTTTGTTACTCGTGATTCTCTTTTTTTGTAACTTCTGTTGTTACCCTTTATCTCTAAAATAAGCCATTTATGTTTTTAACATATGTAGTTACCGAGATATAGAGGATCGCGTCACCAATTCATGAGTATTTTTGACCAACTTTGCGACTCATTAGATGCTGAATTACAATTCCCATTTTCAATTTTTTTTGTAACTTCTGTTGTTACCCTTTATCTCTAAAATAAGACATTAGTTATGTTTTTAACCTGTGTAGTTACCGAGATATAGAGGATCTCCCATAGAACGTCTTTTGTGGCGTTTTGGCGTGTGAATCAAATTCCTTCCTGAGACCCCAATGGGAGGAATGTAGTCCTACGTTAATATGCTTTAAAGAAGACGTTGAATTTTTAAAAATTTCCTTGGTCAAATATTGTACCAGAAATCAACATCAAGTCTCATCCGGTTTGAATATTTGTCATGTAAACATAGCAAAAAAATAAGTGTCAGACAAGATATGTTTTACTGCAAAAATTCAACAGGAAGTTAGCCTGCGAAACCAGAAATTCGTGTGGCTGTTTATAATAAAACAAAACTCATCTTTAATGCTTCGGCTAAACTAATTTTAGCTCGTAAAATTTAATTTCACCTAAAATAAGGTGCTGCCATTTTTTTATCATTACGTATCTCCAAACATATTTCCAAATTGTTGAAAATTATGTAATTTTGTATTTTGTTTTTTCTTGCTGGCAGAAGCATAACAACAAGACAAAATTTGTTTTGATCGAAGTGTTCCTAATTTTTTTCTAATGGTTATCTTCAAAATTCAATCTACAATATTTTAGGAAAAAAAGTGAAAGGTTATACGGAACGAAGCTATGGGAGACGCTGATGGTGAAGTTGTGGTACAAATACCAGGTATTTTTGATATTTTATGTTTATCAGTAGACATTGTAATGTCGAAATGTTAATTATCATTTATCATCAAATATTAGATGTCCAAAAAGGTTGAAATCTAGAATTTGGTACGCACTCTTAAAACGCCGCCAAATCGCCAAAGAATTAACTTGCAGGTGCTCTTCATTGACGCCAAACCGCCACAGCTAATGAAAATAATACTTGCATTATCTTTGGCGATTTGGCATCATTTTAAATGTGTGTACCAACTTCTAGATTTCAACCTCCGAAAATTATATTTTAAAATTATAAGAATAAATTGAAGGGCAAATATTTTTTTCGATACAATATGTGTTTATTATACAGTTATTAAAATATTGCTTAGGTTATTTGTATTTAAAGTTTCAAACAGATGCCAAAATATTTTATCGACCTATTGGCGCTGAAAAAAGTAACGGATTTTTAATAGTCAACTTTTATTTTCTTTTTCGTGATGATATTGTAAATTCTGTCATGTTCCTGCATCAAATGTTCACCCCGAACTCTAACTTGGATATAACTAAAGAAAAAAATAAACAATTTCCCAGTAAAAAAGTGAATATTCTCACTATGTCGTATTTACAAAGTACGAACGTTAATGACATTTTTAATTCTCTTTTTTAAAAAAGATTTTAGTCATGGTTTGCTTCATTTTATTCTCAATGCTTTGCATCAGTGACATGTGCCATTATTTGCAGTTGATAGAATTTTTAGCGTTAATTTTATAGTTTTTAAACACTTTTATTTAACGTGACGTTTGAAATATAGAATTTGGTTCACAATTTTAAAATGTCGCCAAGTCGAAAAAATGCACGTATTCCTTGCAGTAGCTTTGGCAACTTGGCTCCAATGAAATGCAGCGGTCAAGTCTTGCGTTGGCAATTTGGCGGCGTTCTAAGAGTGTGTACCAAATTCTAGATTTCAACCAACTTGACTTCTTTCATGTTTGTAAAGATGGCATTTTGTAATCAATGTTTCACTCGCTTCCTGATATGCTAAGGCTTTGAAATTTTTTGGATATTTTCGAAGACAAAACACTGATTTAACATTTTCAGAATTTTATTATCAATTAATCGATTATGTTAAAGAAATTTTGATTTCAGTCGAGTAGCGCCATCTGGTAGATTTCAAGGTTCCATAATCTTAATCTTTATCTATTGGCGCTGAAAAAGTAACGGAGTAAGTTTCTTAATAGTAAACTAGCATTTTTCTAGTTTCGTGCTTTCTTATTCTTGCTGCTATTGTAAATTCGGTACTTTTCGTTAGCCGGGCGCAAATATCGCCAATTGTGAACCAAACGCGAGCCAAATCGCCAAGCGAAGCGATTTGGCGGCAATGTCGACAAGTGAACCAAACGCGAGTGAAGTCGCCAAGCAAAGTGATTTTCCGTCAGCCGGGCATAAATGTCCCCAATTGTGAACAGCCAAGAGCGAAGCGATTTTTCTTTAGCCGCGCGCAAATGTCGCCAATTGTGAAGCAAACGCGAGCCAAGTCGCCAAGAGAATGGTTGTAAGAAATTTGGCGGAATTCTACGTTATTTGGAGATTTTTCGCTTGAACCCGGCTAACGGAAAAGTACCGTAAATTCTGCCCGATTCTTTCAGCAAGACTTCACCCCAAACCTCAAACATGGGAAAGAGAGAAAAGATATCGAGACAAGGGACATTGAGAAAAAAGTGATATTGAGTTGGAATTTAGAGGTTGGTACTCATTCTTAAAATGGTGCCAATTCGCCAAAGCTAATGCAAGCATTACTTCCATTAGCTTTGGCGTCAGTGAAGCGCAGCGAACAAGTTACTGTTTTTGCGATTTTCCCATTAAGAGAAGTGAATACTCCCGTTATGTCATATCTACAAACGGTACTAAAGGTAAAGGATACAGCTTTGATATACGGCATCACTGGCGAGATTTTGTAATATTGGCGACTTTTTGGTTAAAGTTAAGTTTAAGGTACGGAAATTCTTGTTTTTTGGAATTAAAAAAACAACCTTAGATTCCTATCATTCAATGAAAAACGAACTAAGAGGTTCCAGCTTTGCTGAAAGCGAAGCCGATGATGTTTTTTTAAGTTTAAAAAATTTGCCCGGAACGCGTACGGTAGAGAACACTAAAATTTTCAACAAAACAGTCGCCATTTTCGTTTAGGCAACACAACCGACGTCATGTTTGTTTAAGCAACAAAAAAGTAGCCGAAATAATGAAATATCGCCAGTGATGCCATATATCAAAGCTGTTCTCTACAAAGTACAAACGATAATGGCGTTTTTAATTCTCTTGTTAAGATTTTGATCAATCTTTGCTTCATTTTATTCTCAGTGCTTTTACATTGGTGACATGTGCCATTACTTGTAGTTCATAGAATTTTTATCATTAATTTATAGTTTTTAAACACAAAATTTTACTTAGTGATTTTCACTTTACGTTCTCAAAACTACTCCATGGTAACTACCAAGTTTAAATACAACATACACTTTTTGGCTGCCGTATTTGGCGGTTTATTGCGGAGCGGAGGCTGTGAAAATCATTAAATTTATCTTGTCTTGTTTCGATTTTGTAAAGATGGAAGTTTGTAATCGATATTTTACTCATTTCCTAATGTACTAGATTTGAAATTTCCTGCACTCGGACATTCTCGATGACGATGCTCTATTTTAATATTTTCAGAACTTAATTATTAGTTAATTGATAAGTTAATGAAGTTTTGATTCCACCTTCCAGTTTGACGCCACCTGGAAGACTTCAAGATTCCGTTATATTTAGGTTGAAATCTAATTTAATGCGCTCCTTGAGTTTGTCGCCAACAGAGTAACCCATTTCAGCGACACAACCATAACCCACTTCAATGCATTGTTTGGTCGCCAAATGGGTTGCCAGATCGGCGACAAACTCAATGGAAACATTGAACTAGATTTTAACTCATATTTATAATACTGAACTATAAATTGGAGATTAAAAGAGTAGAAAATAATTAAAATAAAAACATGCGTTGAAATCTAGAAGTTGGTACACACCCTTAAAACGTGCCAATCGCCAAAGCAAGACGTTGATCTCAGCACTTTATTGGTGCCAAGCCGCCAAAGCTAATTAAAGTAATACTTGCATTGACTTTGGCGACTTGGCGCCATTTCAAGAGTGTGTACTAACTTCTAGATTTCAACCAAAACATGTATACTTTTCAGTGCACTTGTGGAATGTGAGGTACTTACGTATTAACGCCACCGAAGTTGAAGTTCGCTAATGCGCCAAGATTGGCGGCACTTAAAAACCGCCAATCTTGGCGTATTAGCGCAACTTCAACTTCGGTGGCGTTAATACGTAAGTACCGAATGAGATTTTAAAAACTGTTAACTTTAAAACTTTTCTGTTAGTGTGGTCCCTGACAAAAATCTCACAAGCGAGACTTAATAATGGATATTGGCACTAATGGAATAGCGATATTCGTCAAATTTGGCGACGATTAGGGTCCATCTTAAAGAAAAGTACAAAAAACTTTGCTTACTAAATTTATTCTTTTTCCATCTTACATCGTTTTGTAATTTTACACTGTGTGTCTTTGGTTGCCTATATTTCAATCATGTGTTTGATGCAATGTAGCTAAAAATAGTTCATGTGCTGTACAATTCCGAAATCCAGATCCCCATTAAGATTTGTATTTAATAATTTTAGAATGAGAATTAAAGTCTTGCAATCGCCAAATCTTATTGTCGGAAAAAAAACACTCTGACGGAAAGCACGTTCACAGACAGACTGACAGACATAATTCCAAGAAATGTGTTTTTCGGACACTTGAAAACTTGGAGACTCTCAAAACTCCATGTTTCCTGATTCGGAGTTAACTTGATCTGAAATTTGGAGATTCATCAAAATCTTGAGGTCGGATTTTTTTAACGATGTTAGAGGCAATGCATGACACGTCGGCATTCTATAGAATACATAGGCATTTTATAGTATGCCGTGCGTTTTTAAGCAAAGTATGAAATTTCTGAATTAATATGCGTTTACTATCCCTATGCATTGTGTATAGTCCCTAGGCATTCTATAGAATGAGAATTGCTAGGCAAAGTATGAAAAAAGGTCGTGACAAGGCTATTATGGTACTTACGTATTAACGCCACCGAGGCTACAGATTGGCGGTAATGCGCCAATAAAGAGCAATCTTGTTTACAAAAACCGCCAAATTGGCGGCACTTAAAACTGCCAAATTGGCGTTAACACGTAAGTACAAAAACCGCCAAATTGGCGGCACTTAAAAATCGCCAGATCTGTAGCTGCGGTGGCGTTGGCGGCACTTAAAAACCGCCAAATTGGCGTTAATACGTAAGTACAAAAACCGCTAAATTGGTGGCACTTAAAACCCGCCAAATTGGCGTTAATACGTAAGTACAAAAACCGCCAAATTTGTCGGCACTTAAAAACCGCCAAATCTGTAGCCTCGGTGGCGTTAATACGTAAGTACCGCTATTATTTAAAAGCCATGCATTCTATTGGGAATAAACTAAAACTCGCCTCTCTTTATCGGCAGCATCAGCAAAACGTCAGTTTTATAAACTTGTTAGCTCTAGTGGGTCGGCATTGTGATCGACGCTAACTGGAATGATATTCTGATTCGAATTATTGAAGATGTATCTTTTCTTGGTCGCTGCACATATATAAAAACAATACTGATTTGTATTTTTTTTCCCTTCCGGAGAAGATGTGAGTGTGTCGAGAGCTGTTATGTGCATTCCATAGTTTCCTGTATTCTAAGCATTTTTTTTCTCTATCTTATGTTGTAGTTACAAGTAGTAACCATGTTGCGCCTGAATAAACTTTCAAGTTAAAATTCAAATTGCTTCCATCGTCACCGTGTTGGTCTCTATCTTTAGTAAAATCAAATTGATCGATTCAGGTTAATTTTTCACAAGACATTCCTCAAAAATAGAAATGCTATTTTGAATAAATAATGAAAGATTGACATTAAAAACTTTTATTCAAAATCCATAAAAAAAAATTAACGTCTTTCTTATTAAAGAAAACAAAATGAAATATGAACCTATTTCTTTCATTAAGAACAGAAATCATTTTATTTTGAATTGTACTTAATTTTATTTCTAATAAAATCGAATCGGCGAGATATGTATTTAATACTTTGTCAGTTTATCATTTGGCATTCTATAGAATGCCTAAGAAATGTGTGAGATGCTAATCGTTTCACACATTGCCAGTCAATGTTCGGCATTCTGTAGAAAACAAGTAGCACAGATAACAGGAACAATAAACCTTGTACAGATTAGAAACGCAAACAGGCAATAATTCACTAGTAATAACAGTAACAGCACTTTCACGTTAAGGAACACAAACAGTCAGCAAATCACTAATAATGACAGTAACAGCACTTTCAATAGCACTCAGCTCACCGGCTTTCCAGCTCGCACTGCAGACGAAACTCCAAAGTCATTCCTCCTTTCGGTTGCCTCCGTTTATATACCCTTGCTCGACTGGTCGTGACGTCATTTGGAATTATCTAGTACATTCTGCATATCTCCTCTTCTAATAGAGATATCGAGAAAACGATCGCATTTTCGGGAATCTTCGATTTGTCGCCAAAGTCGCTAAATTTTTCGCCAAATTGGTCGCCAAGGTCAGGGGTCCAGGCTTGGCCACTGTTGGTCACTCCATATTTACCCCTTTAAAACTTTCTTCCCAACCATATTCGTATTTAAGAAATTAAAAATGCTAATGAAGGAGCATTAATGCAGTAAAATTAATAACCACATGATATGTGGGGAATAATTACGAAAATTGTTAGCATCAAGTTTCTGATTTATATTCATTAGTGTATCTATTCAAAGACGGGGAATTATTAAAGAGTAATATATTTTACTACTGTAATTAATCGGTTCGGCCAATTTAATAAAATGCTCTTCTTTTTTTCACAGCGCAAGAGATTGAGGCTTGGATGGACGAAGCTTTAGGAGTTGTTGATGAAGGCTTCGATAATTTGCTTGCGTTAGTTACACATCTGAACGAGCGAACTAAAGGCGTAAGGTTTTTTAAAATCTTTATTTCTTTTTGATCTCAGAAAATTAATACACTTAAAATGATTTTAAATTTAGCATAGAACCTTTAATCATGTGAACGTAGCTGCTGTGGCTAACTCCTGATATTCATTCATTCATTCAATACCCATGTGAGCCGACTCAACCTCAAGGTTTCAGAGAGCAGGTAGACTCCTCGGGAGGAGAACATTCCAGGAGACAGATGGACATGGTGAAAATGTGGGCAACATTTACATCAAATATTCAAATGAAAATGAAAATTTTAAAATTTTAAACTTTGCCAATCAAAAGAACAAAAGATAAATTAATAAAAATGTGCTACCCACAAAAAATTAAAAAATCAACGAAAATAAAATACAAAAATGACGGGAGGCTGTCGTTTTCAAATAGCCGCTGGTGTTAAAGGCGTAGGACTACTTTGCTCGCGTGACTCTTTTCCGATTTTCAATTTTTTTTGTAACTGCTGTTGTTATCCTTTATCTCTAAAATAAGACATTAGTTATGTTTTTAACATAGGTAGTTACCGAGATATAGAGGATCTTCCATACAACGTTTTCTGTGGCGTTTTGGCGTGTGAATCAAATTCCTTCGTGAAACCCCAATGGGAGGAACGTAGTCCTACGTTGAAACGCACAAAGTAAATGGCAGAAGTTACAGATAACAAAAATAAAAAAGGGATTTCACACAAATTTAAGCAAAAGAAAATGACGCAACATAATTGAAACAAAGACTCAGAAGTAATCTAGCACACATAACACACACACAATAAAAAAACAATGCAAAAGTAGGCAAAAACAAATTACAACACCAATTAAAGGGGGAAAAATACAAAAAATAAAATAAAGCAACAAAAAAACAAGGCACAAAAGTGGAAAACGTGTAAATGCAAGGTTCATTATATATATATATATATATATATATATATATATATAAAATCATCTTCATTGTATTTGTCTTTTATTCCAGAATTTTTCCATTTTTAATTGTCTTGTGGTTTTTGAGGGGATAGCGACAAAATTTTTACGTTCTTTCGTATATCGTTAGCAGAAAAAAGCACTTATTAATATCATAGGCGGGCTTCCCCTTCTGACGAGCGGTTCGCCATGATATTTTTCAATTTACTAAATTTTTGTCTTTTGTTTCTTGTTTATTTTGTATATATATATATAAGATCAGGCTTTAAAAAGGTGAAATGCAGTCCATTTTGATCATGGAAGAGGCAATATTTGCTTAAATCTTCTTTTATTGAGGCATTACGTTATTTCTTCATAGGTAAAGTATTTAATTTTTACGTAGCTCCATGACCAGTATTCAGAAGGTTACACCTGAGCGGCGGATTGTTGTTGAAAGCTTACATGCCGGCGTGAAAAAAGGCAGAAATGAATGCGCAGAACGCTTAAGTACCCAAGAAAGGGAATTTCCCTTTCAGAAACTCGTGATTTGAAAAGAAAGTTGTAGTGCGTTTATTATGATGAAAGTAGAAGTATTTAAAATGAGGTGTCGTTAAGATTATTTAGGAAAGTTAAAAAATTAAAATATCACATATATATATATATATATATATATATATATATATATTAGTAATTGGCCGAAGCATTCAGTCTTCTAAATCGAAAAGAAAAGATTTCGTTAAAATTGAATTAAAACAGAAATTAAAGACTCAAAGTGGAACCTAGAGCACCACAGAAGAAATGCATACACCAAAAAAAAAAACATTAAAGAATTACCACTAGACGAGAACCAACCAACCAGCCACGACATCCCAAAAGTCAAAACCCAAATTCAGCAAGCCACAATCCGTAATTTTATTGCAAATTTCCCTTGAAAATTTACAGCACCTTCTGATCCTGAAGGTTGAGGTTTTAAACATGCTGTCATCAGCAGAAACCTTCTGCCTGTAGTTCCCCCTCGATCGCCAAAACATCCGACTTATGAAGTTCAGTCAAGTGACGTCACAATCTCAAGACAAACGGAATTGCGCATGTCAACTAGATGCACACTGTGTGTCGCTTCGAAACGAGTTCCAAAATTAAATTAGCGTGGTTTTGACGTGTATAACGAGGCGAACAGTGGCGTAGCGAGTGTAAGTGGCCCTCGGGTCTTAAAAGGATTTCTTCGCCCCCCCCCCCCTTCTTCATTATCAGCTTGTGAAAATGGTGCCCGGCGCATGTCATTTTTTCGCCCCCTTATTGTATTTGACTTTAAAAAGTGACAAAAAAACCCAATGTTTTGTCAGAATGGCCAGTGGCGCACAGAAAAATAATGATTTTTTTTAATCCATTCATCATCAGTGGCTTAACAAGTGTAAATGGGGTTAGGGGTATGGTATTAATTTTAAGTCCCCTCATTGTACTTTGCTTTAAAAATGTCATAAGCCCTGTAAAGTTTTCACTCCATGAAGCCCCCTAAAACTGGCGCCAGGAGTTTCTGTACCCACCCTGCCCCAAGGTCGCTACGCCACTGGTATTGCATGGACATGAATTGACTTCATCAGTGGCGAATCCAGGATTTGGGTCTGGGGGCATAAATATTTTGCATCGTCGTGACGAAAGTCAAACCTCATGGCTTAGGTAAACCAAACCACTTTAACTTTACAGACTTTACTCACATGACAATTAGAATCATAAAGAGCACTGCAAGGCTTTCTATAACTTAATAAAAAATACAATGAAATAGCTGGCCAAAAAATGTTTTCTACCGCGACAACGCGGTGGAAATGAGTGCAAAAGTGGGAAAATTTTCGAGCCTATCAAAGTCAGGAAGCAATGTTGTCACGAATTTTTTTAAGAAAGATTAATAACAAACAGCTGTGGTGATTTTAAATAAAATCAAGAATTCTAATTTAGGTCGAGGGGGAGGTCTGTAGCCCCATAGCCCCCCTGGATTCGCCACTGGCCCTCATTGATAATCGGAAGATTTGATGGTGACACGTGATAATGCATATCACAACAGCATAGTTTTCTTAATTATTAGGTTGGGACGAATGTAATTTCGGTTTTTCAGAGTGAAATAAAACTCAATTTTTTTATACAAAGGCCGACTTTAATCAATAATTTATCTTCTATGTTGTTCGATGGCCTTTTCCCATCTTTCTATCAACTTCATGATTTCGGGTTCATAGAAATTCTGGTCCTTCTCAGCAAAAAACTAATCCAAATGCGATTTTAGATCTTCATTCTTAGTTAAATTTTTATCTATCAAAAAGTTTTGCACACTTAGAAATAAATGATTATCTGATGATGCAAAGTTCAGGCTATATGAGGGATGCAGCCATACTTTCCAGCCAAGCTCCAATAATTTTCTACGTGTTACCAAAGATGTGTGAGGTTTTGCATTATTCCTTTGCGATTTGCCAAAAAGCCAAAGGATTTGCCATTCTGACCGTTTCTCTTTAATTGCTTTCGTCAGTTTCGTTATTGTTGACAATAAACATTTGAATATATCTTTTGGTTCCTTAGAAAAATCTCAAAATACACAATATTTTTATAACCCCACCAAATTGACAACACGATATTTTTTATTTATTTCAACTTCCGACGTGGTTTGCCAGGATCACTTTCGGTTGATATTATTGTATACGATCCATTTTTCTTCCCACGTGATGATCCGCTTCTAAAACGGATATATTTCGTTGCGCTTCTGATGTATACCGCAAGCATTGATTTGTTAGGTTAAGTGAATCTCTTTCAACTAGCCGATCCCCGCGAAGAGGATCTGCGCTCCGTTGTATACACACAATGCATTTTCCGCCAAATTGGCGCAATCTGACGCTTCAACTCGCCAAAAATACGAGCGTGTCAACTATCGCCAAGAAGAAAAACAGCGGGAGTGGCCTCCCCGAAACTTTCTCTCATAACACGCATGCATGGCAGAAAAAGAAAACACCGCGCGCCAGAAAACGTGCGGTATTCCCTAAGGTGGGGAAAACGCTCCAGTGTTGGCGCCTTTTTTTCTGCGTCGCAGAATGGGGGAAAAACCAAATACAGTCGGACCTCTATTTAACGAACCTGTATTTTGCGAACTTTTTCTTAGAACCAAGAACATTCTGCGAATTTCTTCGTAAAATAACCTCCAAATAGCGAAGTACATTCTCTATTTAACGAACTTTTCCTTGTGATCCAATATTTTTTTTCCTCCCTATTTCTCAAAATATTTCTAAACATTTCAAACTTATTCTTTCCTTTTACACATTTTATGGTGATCAATGACCTTGAAGCTGGATAATATCAAAGCGAAAGTGCTTGAGCATCAAAGAAAAAAATTTAATTCTTTATGAGGTGGTTAAAGGCGTGAAAAAAAGGATTTTGCTTTAAAATTTGGTATTCCTCCAAACAGCTTATCAACCATAATAAAAGAAAATCGTGATAAGATACAAAATTATGATTCATTAAATTCTTGTTCAAAACGTTTAAAAGCATGTGTCTATGAAGATGTGGATGAGGCAGTTTTGAAGTGGACAGTGTGAAAATACAGCAATGAATTGCGATGAAGACGAAGATGGAAATGATCATGAGGCAGAAATCAACAAACCTTCGTATGATGAAATGCTAGAATTCCTTAATTTTAATATAAAATTATTTTTTAAATTTAAAATACAGTGTATTCCCCGACAATGTTTTGTTTTATTCTTGTTTTCCTTGCAGATTTCTTTTTGATGGGTAAAATATATAAAACAAATAGATATTAATTTACAAAATAAAGGTGTGATTAATTACTTTTTTAATAATATTTAGTGTTCATGAATTTAAAATCTGTTTTGTGTAGTTTAAAGTATTTTATAAGGTGAATCCTATTTAACGAATTTTCCATATAACGAACTTTTTTTCGGGATTTAGCGACTTCGTTAAATAGAGGTCCGACTGTATGTGCTTTCAACGCCTTTTTTTTAACCGATTTAAATGAAATGTGTAGGCGATATATCTCGAAAATGGAGGGTGGTGGGTGGCAAGCGATTATTAATGACATATCTAGACGTCATAAGCTTCCACATGAAATAAAAATTTTCGAGATCGGACCAGTGGTTTGGGCTGGGCGACTGGTCCTCTGCTTTTGCCAAGTATTTTAAATATATGAATTTTTATCAAATGTCCCCCATGTGAGTGTGATGTACGCTAAGAAGGAAAAGAAAGGAAAACGTTGCGGAAAGAGAGTATAAAGAGGGAGAGATCTGTATAAAATGCGCATGCATGTCGGTTCGTTTTGATGCAATTGTGCAAGATACCAGCGAGGGAGAGTGAGTAACCGAATGGGATATGTGCTCAAGCGCAAGTGTTTTCACATCAGCGCGATTAGATAATAATTTTGTGAATCTTACTTGAACATACCTTAATTTGCTAAAAATTCATTTTTAAACTAAAATAACCTCTTTGTTGGAAAGTAAAACGTACAGGGTGTCCGAAATGTATCTTTACAACTTTAGTATTTAACAACTTCAAAACTATAGTAGATAATAACAAACGGTTTTCAACATGCGACAAGATAACTCGTAAAGTTTTTTCGTTTTCCAGTAGACGCAAATTTGATGAAAAATGTGGACGCCACAGGAGAAAGCTCACTGTGTAGCCTGGTTCATAGAGACAAAGCCCGATACCCAAGTGCAACGTTAGCGTCTGAAACAAATAGGTGACCCGCCCCCTATTTATGGCTGTTTCCGTAAATGACGTGTACCAAGACCGAATAGTTTGTCGGGACGTTGGTTCCCTTCCATACCGTGTCCCAAAGTTTCGTTGCACTTGGGCATCACACTTTGTCTCTATGGATGAGGCTACACACTGAGCTTTCTCCTGTGGCGTCCACATTTTTCATCAAATTTGCGTCTATTGGAAAACGAAAACACTTTACGAGTTAACTCGTCACATGTTGAAAACCGTTTGTTATTATCTATTATAGTTTTGAAGTCATTAAAGTCTAAAGTTGTAAAGATCCATTTCGGACACCTGTATATACAGTAAAGTCCCGTTTAACCGAACTCCGGTTAACCGAAACCCGGATAACCCGAAATGTCACTGAAATCGCACATCCAAAAAACACGTACTGTACTGCACGGAAATAATCACGGAGCCGAGACCTTTTTGCAACGAAATTCTAACTTTTCCCTTTTAAGCCTGCCAAGAAGGTCAGTGATTAATTTCAGAATGCTAAAATTAAAATTAATGGGCATTAACAATATTAATTACGATATTGTTTACATGTTCCTGTAGGCGCATTGCGGCCGAACTCGCCGGTGCGAATATTGCGTCCGACGGAGGGTTAACTTTAATAAAGAACATGAGTGTAGCCTACAAAGAGAGTTTTGAATTCATTTTCCAACCAAACATTTCAAAATTACATCCTGTAATCAGATGCAAAATGGTAATAGATGATCACGGCTTAACCGAAAAACATATGAAAGGCACAGTTCGGGTCCGCGCCGTAGATTTTTCGTGAAAATGTCGGGATAAAATCATAAAGCAAGCATTTCGTATTGATATGTAATTTAATTATCAATATCTTTCATACAATATTTACACAGAGTAGCATAGTGGTTACAGAATAGATAAATCACAAGCTACCACAGACACTTCCTACATGCGATAAACTTGTGATTTATCTATTCTGTAACCACTATACTACTCTGTGTAAATATTGTGTTAAACGAGATTGATAAATTAAATTACATATTAATACGAAATACTTATTTTATGATTTTATCCCGACGGTTTCAGGAACAATATACGGCGCGGACCCAAACTGAGCTTTTATGTTTTATTTGAGTAGCTTTTGATGGTGCCATCTGTTGACAGTATATAGAACTACCTTTCGCGGATGCGCAGTAAAACATTATTGACTACAAATGCTCGTATTTCCCGTAATATTCAAATTTTAATACAATGTTTCTTTTACGTATTGTCAAGTATTCTGTAAGTTTCGTACAATTCGAAAGAAAACTCTGCATGTTATAATAAAAAAACATGCGGAGTTTGAAATTTTCAATTTAATACCGATTTTTACTTATATTAGGATAAATATTTTTATTGTCCCACTTTGGGCCCTAGTAATACTCCTCGAGCTCTTTAAAATGACACCAGAATCAATCTCCTAGCTAAACGCGTTTCCACGCTACACTTATTTATATCCTTACATAAAGCTAATTCATAACAATCACGCGCATGCGCCTACACTGGTACGATGACGTCACAGCCAAAACAAATAATATGCGAAAAACTCTTACAGATATGATCTATCCGTTGTGGGGTCAACCATTCTTTTCGCATTATTAGTCTCGTAGTTATTAGCGATTCAAATCTGATGGTAGTTTGTCGCACAAGAAAGTTCGACCGACTATCACTGTAACGAACGGAAAGACGTTTTCACGTCAAAAATCGTTATCCGAAAGGCTCCATCCCCTTTACTTTGGTTAACCGGGGTTGTGCTGTATATAAAAAAAGAAATCGAAAGGAATTAAACCAGTGATATTGGCTTTCGTAGCTGATAGCATTTACAATACAGACTTCTATGCAACCGTATGCTTTTATTAGCGAAGCACATATTTTTTAATCCTTATTTTTTCGTACACAAAAATCCTTGAAAGATTTATAGATGTCAAATTTAAAAAAAATCCGTAATAATTCCAGCTTGAAGTAAACTTTTTAAATTTCAGATCCTGCAAGAACTGAAGATCCTTGAAAACTTTCGGAAAGTCTTCATCGCTCTGAACGTCTTCATCGTTCCGGTTGTCGTCGCCATCATGCTGTGCTATGGAACGAAAGAGTCGGTCAGCAGCGACACTCGTGGCATTGAGGTACCTTTTCGATAATGTCACGAGCTGTAATTGTTACGCAGTGACAATTACGGGTTTTCTTTTATCCTATTCTCAGTGACAACTCAAGTTGATTGCATAGAGAAAGCTACGAGGTGTATGTTTACGACCAGTCAAATAGCCCTGATGTATGTTAATTCTTAACCCTTAGCGGACAGGTAACTTTTTAGAACACTCAGATCAGATTGGCGCACTTTATACGCCATCCCATTTTTTCCAACTATGCGCTTATTTAATAACATAAAACTTTATTTTTTTATAGTGTAATATGATTAGAGGTTTGAATGGATGCTTAACTCTCTGGACCCGGATAGAGTGAGAATTCCAGTACCTCAAAAACTGAAGCAAATTTTCGTTCACGAAAACAGAATGAAATCCTTCCTTCCTTCACAGAAATTCCAGGAGGACCACACCCAAGTTTGGGCGATCAATCGTCAACAAAGAAAGGGACGACTTTTCTCCCGTAAAATCCATTCAGGCTCCCGAAATCGCCCGATTCCGGCCTCTGTCGAATGAGACGGCTTGAGGCGGGATAGAGCTCATAGAGTTAATATACACATTTGCGTCCGAATTTTACCCGCTATCCTCTTCGTTAACTGGATTTCGTACACCTCAATTTCGAAATCGGCGCACATTATGCGCCATACCTGTCCGCAAAGGGTTAAAAGTAACTGAGGTATTTGAACAGAGTTTTGTTTAAAGTATCAT
>BGPR01001901.1:0-12415 GCA_013235015.1 Araneus ventricosus | reverse complement strand
TGTCTGTGAACACGATTACTCGAAAACTATTAGAGCTACGGGGATGAAATTTGGTATGTGGTCTTTAAACATAATTTGTAGGTTTCTGTCAAATTTTGGACAAAATCCGTCCACGGGAAGTCTGTCTGTCTATCTGTCCGCTGTCATGCGAACACTATAACTCAAAAACTTGAATAGCTAGATGAATAAAATTTGGTACACAGTTTTATCATCATGAATGTAGGTCCGTATCAAATTTTGGGCCAAATCCGTCAAAAGGTTGACTGTCTGTCAGTCTGTATAAGCGCATCTCCAACGAGTCCGCTATCTCCATGCGCATGCGTATTGAACGCAATCCTCTGTGCACGATATTTATTGACTCCTGCTTGGCGCTTTTTTTTCATCCGATTCTCCATACGCATGCGTACTGGTAGCAATCTGTGCACGCGGAAGGATTGTCCTTGAACCAAGAAAGAGTAGAAATCGGTATTCATTTAATCGGAACGCATCTCTTCGAATTTGATTTTTTACCTAAATATTTTCTGATAGTCATTGGAGCCTGGGTTACAATAGGTTCGAATTTTTTTATCCACGCGGGGGGAGGGGAAACAGCACCTTTTTCGAGAAGTATACGAGAAAGTTTAGGGGAGACCACTCCAGCTGGTTTTGGTACGTTGCCGTCGCCAAGTTCACGAAACATTTGCCAACCGTTAAATCTTAACTGCGTTAAATCTGATACAAAATTTGGCGAGTTATGGCTTGAATAAAATTCAAGTTTGGCGACCATGCCGTGTTCTTAAATCTAACCTTTTTTTAAATCCCATTTTCTTCTAGAGAAGTACAGAAAATGATTCTTCAGAGCAAAGAACTCTACCCGCAATGGAAGACTCCTCAGAAATCGAAATGGAAAGCGCCGCCACTGAAACCAGCGCTTCAGTCGAGCAAAGTGAAGAGAAACAAGGTTTGGCAGACGATTATTACTTAGCGAGACCGCCCCCCCCCCCAAAAAAAAAAATTATATTTTTGATTCTTTATAGCTTCCAGATCTATTTAACGTTGGACGTAAAAAAAAAGTAGGGTAGACCGAGGCTCTGGGCTTACAGATCACAATTTCCCATTTTACAAATAATATTCAGAAAGATAATTCTTCAATGTTATTTTAAGTCGTGTTTGCTTATCGAATTGCTTTAAGAATAAATCCTTACACTCATGAGAAACAAAAGTGGCGATATGGGGTTGTTGGCCCATTTCGCATGAGACACGTTCGCCCGGCGGGCCAACACACGGTTTTTCAGGATGTGCGTTATAGAAATATATCCGAATAATGTGGGATGGAATTGCACCAAATATAACATGCAAGAGACTTGTTATGAAAAACGATGCGGATTCAAGTTTGGTTATAATTACACAATACTGTTTGAAGATGACCATAAAATCTGTATCTCAGTTTCTTTCGAGTAGAAATGCACCAAATTTGTATATAATACACATAATGTTCATAATAACGCAACGGTGTTATTTAAATTAATGAAATATAATAAAATAGAAGAATGTTTTGTGATAGTCGCTTCATACTAGGAGTGGGTCAACTTGTCCCTCAGTCGGGGCAAGTTGGCCAAAGCGACTTGGTGCCAGTTTGAGGTTTTAAATTAATACTGATAGATAATGGAAATCAATATCATTCAAAGAAAGCCAAAAAACTAAGATAAACTCAGAGGGAATCGAATTAAACAAACAAGGAATCTATTCTAGTCCATTTTATCAAGGGCTAAGGACTTGATTCGAAATGGATTCAAAATATTTGGGAAAATTTTCTGTAAGAAGCTTGCATTACGCCAAATATAGCTTCTCATAGCCCGAAATTTCCCAGCAAAAGACAATGGAGATCTGTACATCTAAAAAGCATTATTTTAAAAGAAAAAGGAAAACCAAACACAAATATAAAAACCCCAATAAGATTGATTGGAAATGGATTCAAAATATTTGGGAAATGCATAATATATTCAAATTTTACTACGGCGAATTCTTTCGGAAGGTGTCAGCTTAAAAAAATTTGAAAAATTTTGAATTCCCTTTTTAAAAAATTCTTAAAAGAATAAACGGAACAACTAGCCCCGGTCTACCCTATACTAAAAATAAGAATTTAAAAAAATTCTAACTATTTTCTGCTTTTAAATTCCTGACACAATGGTTTCAAAAATGTGCGCAGTGGCGTAGCTGAAATTATTGCCACCCGTGGCGAACTTGCAACATGCCTCCCTTCCTTTGCAGGTTACACAGGACGCATAAACCCCAAAATAAAAATAATAAATTCAAGGGTAAAACACAATTAATTAATTCCAGAATTCGTCGTTTGACGCCCTCGATCTCTGCAGATAAGCAGCGGATTCGCACGTCCACCCCCCAGGGGTGTAGTGGAGCCGGAACGCTGTTCCAGACTGCATTTTTTCACGAGAAATAAATAAGAGAAATTATGAAAACATCATTAAAACACCATTGTCACCCAGGTTAGAGCGTCCCTGCACTGCTTATTTTGAAACTACGCCACCATCAGTCTTCTTTCAGAAATAGGCGAGGCCGTGGTGGCCCAGTGGTAAGGTCTCGACCTCGGGACTGGAGGGTTCGAGATTCGAAACCCGATTCCAATGAAGATCCGCCGTGTATGGGGCCTGTTGCTAAATCATACGCAGTGGCCAAATGTCCTCCCACTGGTGCGTGGAAGTTTGGAGAGGGAGGTGCCAGCTCAGGTGTCGTCCTCGTCATCTGACCATGGTACAAAATTACGAGGTCCGTCCCAAAATAGCCCTCGTGCTACTTCAAAACGGGACGCTAATATAACTAAATTAAACATAAATAGGCAGTTTACGGACATAAGGCGAAAAATATGAGTTAATTTAGCTTGTTTCTTTTTTTAGCGCCATGGGTAGCGGTGTCCAGTTTAATCCATTATGTGCCAAAACTCTATTATTTCACTTTTTCAAAAAAAAAATAATTTATATCATAACATGAATGAAATATTAAAGACAACATTATTTCTGAAATTTTTTAATTAAACTAATTAATTAACTTTTAATTAGAATAAATTAATTTTTTGATTAGAAAAATTATTTTTATTGGATTTGTACCTTTTATGACAGCCAGCTGAACATTCAGATGCAACAATCAAAACAAAAATTTGCACTGTTTAGGTGAAAATAATTAGAAAACAAGCGTCCCAAAGTGAGAGACAATAGCAGGTAATGGGTTAACTCCACGACGCATCCGTCCGGAGCGGAGTAGGAAAGGTCGGAGACAGAGGAATAGGAAAGGGGCGTAGAGAGAGGAATAGGAGAGGGTCCGAGAGAGAAGAATAGGAAAGGGACAACCCATGATGTCAGTATACTGCCTCTCCACTTGAGGCTAATAACAAGCTCTTTAGATTGAGAAAGGACGCATGCCAATGCCACTATTCACACTCCCAGTATTATTTCCCCCGTTACGTAGGGTTGTAAACAACTCCACGAAGCTAACAGAGAATAAGCTATACTTCCGGCGCTGCACCGATAAATGACGTAATAGCTCGTGTTTCTACGCGTCTTGGGTTTACTTTCTATTAGAATTTGCCAACAACCAGATTTTTTTTTACTTCGTGTGCGCCAAACGTTTCGCACTCAAATCAAAAAGAGAAAGTTGTGTAGATCCCTTCTCTTTTGCTTTTCTATTACATTGTCGATAATAATAATCACGTAATGTATTACGGATTTATATTTCAGAAAGTTGATGTCATTAAATCATTTTAAAAATGCAATTGTACATATGTATATAATAACTTTAATATGTGCTTTATATTGGAGAATTAAATAATTGAATGTGGGTTACTATGCCTAACATGTCGTGTGTATTCGTGTCAGCCGTCACTAAAAAGTAGAAAGAAAAAAATTAAGGTATAAGCTTTTATTTAAAATGCACTTTAAACGAGAAAATACGTTTACACATTATAATTTCGTCAAAATGAACTCGAAAGTAAAAAATAATTTTTCTGATTGCAATAAAATGCATGGTTCGAATAAAAGCGTGGGCGCCTTATATAGCACCTTATATTTTGTGTATATTTCCTTAAACAAATGGAATATTTCTAGAAGGTAAAGGCGCCCACTCTTTTATTCGAACCATGCATGAAATTATAATGTGTAAACGTATTTTCTCGTTTAAAGTGCATTTTGAATAAAAGTTTATACCTTATTTTTTTATTTATTTATTTCGCAATATCGATTCAGATAATTGGAGATTCGTATAATTGGGCTCCAGATAATTGGAGTTCTTCCATAGTGAAACACGTGTTTTCTTTTCTTAAAAAAAATCAGACCCTTCCTTGGATGGAGCCAAGGTGAAACAGAAGAAACGGAATTTTGATTTAAATCCCGTTGTTGTTTTTGTCTGTACGTACTTTTTGTTCCCCTTTCTTTCGTCCTGAATGGATTTCATTGAAATTGAACAGCCGACCACCCTTGCCACTCGGAGGGGCTCGAGTGGCAAGGGTGTCGATAGGCGAGTCGATAGGGGTTATTCAAATATCATGTCTACGGAAAAAAACTTCCGTGCAGAACAAAAGTGATCGTTGAGAGGAGTGGCTGCTGAAAGAAGTTTAACATGACACTAACTGCCACGATTCGCGTCTAAGATTCGGACCATCTATCTAATTAGATGACACCTTCTCAGCCATTTCTTAGCTACAGTAGAGAAGGGTTCATTTAATTTTTTTAAAAAAGGTGTGAATCGTATTTGATTCATACGGCAATTGACGTGTTAACTGTATTTCTAAAATAAAAATATAGTGAAATTGAGATTAACCATCACATTTTTAACCGTCAATTTCTGTTATCAGTCATCGTCTAAAATCTAAAGCTCGAGTTTCAAACAGAGATGACCGATTATTATAACGTAGGAACTGTTCAGCAACGGATCCCGAGACTACCACATTTGGACGATTTTACACAGGTGTGAATCGTATTTGATTCATACGGCAATTGACGTGTTAACTGTATTTCTAAAATTAAAATATAGTAAAATTGCGATTAACCATCACATGTTTAACCGTGAATTTCTGTTATCAATCATCGTCTAAAATCTAACGCTCGAGTTTCAAACACGCAGGACCGATTATTTTAAAGTAACGTAGGTACTGTTCAGCAACGGATCCCGAGACTGCCATTTTCGGCAGAATTTACACCGGAAAGGGGGTGTCAGGCAATGATTCATATGAGCGCATTTCCGGAGTTCTTTGTTAGATAACGCTCTCAAAATGTAAACATCACCCTTCCACATGCTTCCCTTCCCGGCGCATGCGCAAAAGTGCGGAGGGTTTCCGAATCCGTTGCTGTACAATATATAGTTTTATAATACTATTAGCGTTCTTTCACGGCCCCGTTTTCTTCACTCAGCGACAGATGGCGCTGCTCTTGTTTTGTTATCATTGTTCTTGTCATTAAAGTAATACAGTCCACGAGGCTCGTGAGTGTTGTGTGTGAGGTTTTCTGAGTAATGAGCTATGAATAGAACTAGTGTAGTGCGAAAACAAATACATTTCTGTACATTATTACTCTTATAGTGAAGTTTATATTGATTGTTTTGTAAAATTAAATACAATATATACGTATTCTTATAAAGGATTTTATTTTCATTTTCGTTCCAAGTTAGCATCGAAATCGCGTTACTGTATATATGTATTAAGAAATTTCTGTTATCCGTCCATTCGGCTATCCGTTACAGCCGTGGTCTCGACGGTGACGGTTAATCAAAGTTTTACTGTACATGTTTACTCTTACCCTATACAGGGTGTACGCAAATGAAGCGACACATTTCAAAAATTATTATTAATAATAATAAAACTAAAAATGTTAGAACTACGTTTTTTAAAATAAGAGCGCACCTCTAAAAGTTTTTTTTCAGATAGGTAACGGGGCGTTACGCCGTTCTAAATTTGTTACAGCGAAAAAATTCCGTACGCAATGGCTACCGATCAGCAGAAGCGTGTTTTCTGGTTTCCTTTTTTAGCTTTTCTTGAATATCACCAAAAATCTTCAGTTTTCATACTACATGTGAATTAACAAATTAAAGAGCGTAAAATTCTCTACAAACACATGCTTTTATTTTTCTTCCAGTTTTAATATTTTCTCAGATAATGGCTCTAAACAAATTTTTGATTTCCAGTAATTTACGACCCCTCTAGACTTCCGAAATGGCATGTTCTCTCTCTGAAAAAACTTTTTGAGATGCACTTCATTTAAAAAAAAAAATTGGTAGTTCCAACATTTTTAGTTTTTTTTATTAATTTTTGAAACGTGTCACTTCATTTGTGTACACCCTGTATATCAAGAAACCTATCCTCAAAATAGATACCTCAAGTACTTTACTCTTGAATTGACGCATGTTTATGGATTTTCAGATCATTGCTTGGATGGTGCCGAGGAGAAACCAAAGGCAACGGAGTTTCCCATACTTTATCAATTCCAGGTGCTCATGAACGAACAAAGCCCCAACCTGGCCGTGCGATTGGAGGCTGCAAAAAGAGGCGAACGGAAAGAAACAACCGAAAACGGAGAAAAGGTAGAACAGAACAGCAGACAACTTGTTAAATCGTCGCTAGACGGCGCGCCATCCACTGCCGGCAATGACCGAGTCAAGGAATGATAGAACTGCTTTTGTGTGTCCCGAGCTTCAGACATGTAAAATAAGCTCGTCGTTTGAAATTTCACGAAATTAACTGCTAATAAAGCAAAGATGCATTATCACTGCTGTGTTTATTTTGTAGATATTAATAGGAATCATAGCCAAAGAGCACACATAACTGTTTTAATCCACGGAAAATATAAAACGGGCACTGTCATCACTCGCTTCAATTTATCCATTTCTTTTCCGTTAACCCCTTGCCTCCCAGGTGGCGCTACCTTCGCGCACGCCGTGAACCCAGATTTCCACTAAAAATACACCTGACAAACTTCAGATACTAGTTGATCATATCTTAGAAGGTTCCAGAAGAAAGCGAAATAGATGTTATGTGTGTTACAATAGATAAAAAAAGACCAAACTGACTGTTCATTCATGTAATGCAGGTCAAAAATCATTTTGTTCCCGTGAACATTTTGAGCAATATCATGAAAATTCGTAGTTTAACAATTCTTATAAACCAGGCTAGAGAATATATGTATGTATTTCAGTCCCATTACAGTAAATTTCAGCGTCTGATATCTCCTTCTTTGATTGCATGTTGGTTTTATACTATTACATATCATGTAACCATTAGAGGATACATGGATTTTATGAATGTACTTAGCATGTATCCACTAGTGGATACATGGGAGCCAAGGGGTTAAGGTATCAAAAGAGATTTTCGAAGAAAATTTCAAAAAACTTTATGATCTAAAAATAAAGCCACAACTTTTAAGATTCTAAAACCGTCTTTGTTTTTATTCTTATTCCTTGATATTTATTAGAACTAATGTGTTCTTATATTTTTTAAATGCGTTTTCTGAAAAATGGAAATTTCACTAAAATTGGTCCACGAAAATCGTGATATTTCCAAAACAATTCATTAAAATTTGGTAAACGGGTCAAAACCCTTTGAGGGTGTAATAGACCGCAGGTTTTATGATAGCTTTATTTAGTCATGCTTTACAGTCACTTTCAGTTCGAAACATAGGATAATTTTGGCAAAAAATCAATGACGCCAACTTTGAATGTACATAAAATATTTATTTATTAAAATAAATTTTATCCAGCGGTCAATTACATTCTAAATAGTTGGAGAAATACGCATGTGAAATTAAAATTAAATATGTCCCATATTTTTTCAATTATGCCGTTTTTATTAACATTGAAATTTTTATTGTTCTGGCACTGCTTATTTTGCGACAACACCCCTGTTCCTGAGATATCAATAAAGATTGCAATGCATCTGTATCATCATCCTCTTCATCATCATTTTCCATTTGAGTGTTACCATGGCGATCACGAAAACGCATTAGACAATCATGGTTGGCCTTAAAAATTTCGTTACCTATTACAACGGCAAATGTTTGGGCTTGCCCACATATTAAAGGTCCATTTTTTGGGGACATTTGCTGCCCTCATCTCTTGAAACCACTTTAAAACGGCAGGGTCAATGTTTTCATTTGTCGCAACTTTCAGTCGTTTCCTCCGAGTGTTGACTTCATTAGAATTCAGAGCATCTTCAATTCTTGAAGAAAGTTACAATCGTAGATTACGACAGGTCGCATCAACCTGCTTCATTCTATCATCAATTTCGTTAATTATGTTCAGTTTATCCTGAAAGGATAGTTGCCTTCTATTTACCATCTTAGTTGAGAATTCATACGTGAATGAAAGAATATCAAAATTTTCCGATTGAAACTCAGAATCGTTTGAAATTTAGAAATTGAACAGAAATTCCATTAAATCATCGAAACACACATGCCAAAAGCAGCAAAGCATTTAATTTGTTAATGTGTTCTGTAGTAGTCATGAGTCATTACCAGAATAGTACCTGTGAATTTCAAGCAGACTAAGGAAGAAAATGGTGTTGAAATTTTAAAAAAAGAACATTGTTGTACAGGGGTTTATTGCTGTACAGAATATCGTTATATTGAGGGGACATTAATATTATTTTCTATGCAAATTCAACAGGACCACAAAATTTTATTGCTGTAGAGGGATTTATCGTTATATCGGATATCGTTGTAGCAAGAGTTTACTGTACTTAAATATTTGCAAGCAAAATCTGAAGTAATTAAAACAACAAATATTTACAACAAAGGTTACAGTTATCGCATATCAAATCAGCTGTTGACAACTATGTGACATAAACATCATGTGCAAGAGAGGAAAAACATATTTGATGTTAGCACTCATCATTTTCACATCAAACATATTTAATATTCGAATGCCAACGTGCATATAAATAAGCCCAGTTTTTGGATATATATAATAATTTAATTGTTTAAAAATTTTTTATAGAATTTTTACTTCTTGATTTAAAACTCTCCTTAATGTGGCAAGCACACTTTTTTTTTCCTTCTAAAAACAGCAACAAAGATTTTAACTTTTCTCGCAAAAACATGATACTTCTCTAAAGAAATAGACCATTCCCTGTTGTGGCCATTTGGTTTTCATTTCAATTTCAAGAGGTAAACCTGGAGATTAGGGTGCATACTATTTTCTCGCCAATTTTCTTTGGCGCAATTTTATTTGCCGTCGCCAAACACTGCTTAGTATGCGCAGTGAGTTTTTTATAGGTCCAGTGCGCATTCGATGCCCACGGCATCTCAAAACAAGATATTGAGCACGCAATGTTTTAGACATTGCAAGTGTGCAACAGGCAAATTTTAACTTAAAAAAACATCAGCAGCTTCGCTTTCAGCAACGCGGGCCCCTCGTAGCTTCGTTTTTTCATTGAGAAACGAAACACACAGGAAAAACGCGACGTTTGAAGATGATGAAACGTAGCAAGAGAACCATTGTTTCCAGAAAAAACATTCCTTGTTCGATATCCATAATCAGCATAATAAAAAGTGAATCAGCAAACTCTATGAACGAAAATTTTTAGAAGAGAAGTTAACTGTTATTGAAAAAAAATTGTTTGGTAAATTATCAAAAATTCCAAACGAAATATTATTCAAATCCGTACGCAGACCAATCAAATCAAAGAGAGCAGACAGTGGACCAATGAAAATAAGGCGAAATTAAGGGCATGCGCCGTAGACTGGTAAAAAATCACTGTCGGCGCATGAGCAAACGACACCAAAAATAATTTCAACTCGTAATCCAAAACAAATGTTCTGGCACTCTCTCTTTAGGCAACAAACAATTGGCGAGCTAAAGGGAAACGAAGTGAGTACTCACCCTAAACTCAAGGTTAAACTTTGTAGAAAGTCACAAAAAATAAAGCTATAAAATAACAAGAATAAGTAATCATTATATAAAATATCATGAATTGCTTTATACAAAAAATAGTGTTTTAGTATTATGTATATTGTAACAAATGGCCATAAAGTTCAGTCTATGTTGAAATTGAATGACAAAATTCACATAATAAAATATAGTTGCTGGATGTTTAAAAAAATGTTAAAAAAGAGTTATTATTATGCTCATGTGCATGATATAAAAGAATCCCGAGAAAAGTTCAGACATAGAAAAAGTACCTAATGATTTTTATCTATACATATAAAAATTGAAATTCAGTGTTTAATTATAATATATCTACATACCTTCCAACAGATTTAACCAAAATTCCCTTCTAGCGGCTTAGAATTAATAATTACAGCATTAAAGGTTTGTTGCCAAATAGAATTAATCTGGAGTATAACTCTGAAACTTTCTCAACAACAAACTTGATACTTAGCCTGAAAATTCATATTGTTACATACAACTATCTAAGTTTTCTATTTAGTATCTAAAAGTCTCATAGTGTTATGCATGAACCATCAAATTTTGAAACATTAAATTTGTTATGCATGTAACTTAGAAAAATGAACAATTTCTAACAACATTTAAAGCCTGTCACCCTTTATTTTGGCCTATATGGTCATTTTAGAAAGTACTTACAATAATGACTAACAGAGCTTAAGAAAAATTTCTAAATTATCTTTTGCTACAAAAATATTTTTATCATATTAAAAAAATATGATTCCCACAGACTGCATGGCATCAATTTTTCTGGAGGTTATAAATTGTGGAACAAAAAGAAGCAAGCATATCATTGATTAACATAATCATCATTACTCAGAATAATATTCAAGATTGAACGAATGTTTTTTAAGGAATGCATTTTGGGGTAAAATTCTTATTATAAATGAATACAATAAAATTATTGGAAATAACACAATCTAAAATCTAACAAAGTGCTTCCAGAATTTTGTAACTCCTGTAAGTATATCTGGTTGACTATAATGTGTTCCAAGGTAAAATATCCAAAATTAATAATAATATAAAACAAACCAGTAAAAAAACAAAATGTAAAAATTTTAAAAGCTACATATGGTACTTTACGTATCGAATTTTTTTTTTTCATCTTAAGAAGATCTATTTTTTTAACAATTAGTCACTGCAAATGATGTCATAAAATTTTTTTGACATATGACCCTTAGAAAAGTAGATGCACCTAGAAATTACAAATAATTGTCATCACATGATTTTTTCAACAAGTCCATGTTACAATTGTATTAACTGAAACTACATCATGTGTTAAGTTAATAAACAATCTATAGTGCACATAAATCAGACTATGAGTGTTTTAACCAGATTGTGTTTCGCAGAGTTGGACAATGAACAACTATTTGGATAATGAACATCTGATACAAAAAAAGCTATACAGTGTGCGTTAGATTTATAAAATTACAAATAGCTGCTGTCTGCTGCAAGAAATGCAGGAGAGAACTATAGATGAAAGTGGGATACCAAAGGGTTGTCATCACAGCAGCAAACTCACCACACCAGGTGAATAGACGAAATCAGAAACTATTGCAAAATACAAAATCAAAATTGATCAATAAATGATTTAGAATAAGTATCTAAGAATTACATATATAACCTTATAGAGCACAACCTCAAAAATCCGGACTGCTCAGGGGTAAGGTCCAGATTTCGGAAATTTCAGGATTTTGTATGTCTTATTTAAACCAATAGATATGTCAAAGTTCTGATGTCACCACGTCATGTAGGTAAGTTATGTCACAATTAAGTGTGCATGTGCAGAAGTCTTCAGAACAGACCCGGGAGTCGCAACAAATGGTGTTGCCTTGATAACACCTTTGACGTTTGCGCATACTCAACAATAAAAACATAAAGAGACATTAAAAAATGATACAAGGACAAAAAAATAGTAGTTTAAAATGAATAGAATGACTGGAATTTCTGCATGTTGCCTTAAGTGTTCTAGTTTACAACTTATTTAGCTAAATTTTTTTCTCCTCACGAGTTGAAACAAATCGTCCGGTTTTCAGAGGTTTCCGGATTTTAGAAGTCTGGATATTCGAGGTCTGACTGTACTGTACTACGCTGTTTATTTCTGTTCCTTGAATTTTTATAAGAGCTTTTCTGAAGATTTTTTTATTCAAAATAATACTGAGGAATCTAAAAACAATGCTTACCATAAAAGAAACATGCATTATTGCTATTATATGTAAATAAATATAAATTAAATACATATATATTTTTTATTGGGTCTTCAGGAAGCATTTATATCGCACTTGTATAAAGATGAATGCTAAATTTCTCTTTAAACATCACTTTTGAATGGACAATATTCATTCGCCAACAGAGTTCCCACACTTATTGAAGAAAAAGAGTCAAGGATTTTTCAAGGAGCATAAAATTATATATTTCAGACATAAAAATGCAAATGACAAATTAATTATTTTTATTTTTGAAATAAAAAAATTGATATGGATCTACAATTCTAATG